>JACVEC010000311.1:7500-70000 GCA_025215565.1 Flaveria ramosissima | reverse complement strand
AACATTGTATAATTAATAAATTTATTGTATTAATATTTTATTTATTCAACCCGTGTAATACACGGGGTTTACTAAAGCTAGTTTGTATATATATATATATATATATATATATATATATATATATATATATATATATATATATATATATATATATATATATATAAATACTAAAAAAGTAACTTAGAAGGACACTTGTCACATTTCTAGACCCCTAAGTTTGTTTTTCCCACATCTCTCTCCTCTTAAATAACTAACTAAATTAAAGATTAAGTAAATTTAGTTGTTTATAAGATTATAGATATTTCTTAATAAATTAAGAAAAGATGTCTTTTTATTAATATTATTTCTAGAAAATATTTGTTTTATAAAATAAGAGTTTTTCTAAAACATCAAGCATTTTTGAAAATATAAAATATCTTAAAATTGATGTTTTTAAATAGTAAACTTTTTTATAAACTAAAAATAATTATAAATAGGAATTATAATAAAAAAACTTTTAAAAATGATATTTTTAATACGATATGTTTTGAAAAAATGGTTAAATTTTATTTGTAAAAAAAACTAAAAACTAAAATTTAAAAATTAGTATTATTATTTTATTACTTTTAGTTATCATTTATAGTTATTTCATATGTAATTTTAATCATATCTTATTTTGAAATATTATTTTATAATTCATAGCTTTCACTATAATTAATATTTTATTTTTTAACTCGTGTAATACACAGGTTTAATAATGTTAGTATTATATAAATAACAATAAAAAACTAATCAATTTTATTTTTTTCAACCCATTATGTAATACATTTAGTTTATATGTACATTTTTGTGTTATTTAATAATTAACTCTCCATCTACCTTGTAATACATGGGGAACTAAAGCTAGTATATATATATAGAGGATGGATCAAATGAAAACCATGTTTATAGTTAAAAACCATGAAAACCAGGGTTACATATATGTAAGTACATGTTAGAAAGTGTCTAACTAAGAATTACATACATGTATGGGTTATGTATATGTAAGTACGTGTTAGTAAGTGTACAACTAAGAGTTACGTACACATAGCTCCTACAAGTTACGTATACGTAAGTCATTTCGTCATTATCGACATTACTTGGAGTTTATATGAAAAATATATAATAACCTTGAAAATATGGTTGAATTTTACTGAATATCCTATAAACAATTAGAAAGTTAAATCAATTATAAATTATATGATTGAATAGTAGTGGTTTTTATGGTTTTTAATTATAAACATGGTTTTTATTTGACCCTTCCCCTATATATATATGGGGAGGGATCAAATGAAAACCATGTTTATATTTGAAAAGCATAAAAACCAAGGCTAACCAACCATATAATTTCCTTTTAATTTTTTCTTTTTTAATTAGAAGGCTAGAAATGTAATTTAACCCCCTTTAATTTTGGCAGTTACAAATTCCTTAATTATCTCCATAAACGAATAATTTATTAACTATTATTAATTTGTTATATATCTAGTTTTGAAAGTAGAATACCATGAACAAGATGAACACAGCTGTTACGTATACGTAACATTGATGTACGCATAAGTAACACTAATGTTACATTGTGTTACGTATACGTAATACTATTTGTTTATTTAATCTTCACTTATGGTTGGTGGCATTATCACATGTACTTGGAGTGATTGTATCCAATTTCAAGTTATGCTTTTCGTAAAAATATCTAGATCATGTTATGTATTTCTTTTATTTTATGTATATCTTTCACGTTTTTTTACTAATAAGTTATGTATATGTATTTCATGTTATTGTTGATTAATGAGTTACGTATATGTATCAGTATAAGTTACATATATGTAGGTGTTTATTTTCATATACTATTATTTTTTACTTTTATGTATATGTAGCTTATAAAGTTAAACATATATGTAACACATATAATATTTATATAGTAAATTAAAGTGATGAAAGAGAAAACTAGATTAGTAAAGATGAGAGAGAAACATAATTTTTAGCTTTACCTAAACTACCCTTATTTATTTAAATCTTGTCATTTATAAACATCTAATATTTCCAATCATGCCACTATTAATATTAGCCATTGATTAGGTGTCATCAATGACTACATATTAGTTTTTATGGTTTTTAATTATGACACAAAGTCAGGACAACTGATGCGGGTCCAAGTGTGAATGAACAACCTTTAGCCTTTGTGTAGGCCCAAGATCGCTTATCAAAAGGGGCTTCATTGAAACGGCCATAAGTTGGGCTAGAAGTCTCCGTTTTGGGTCTGAGACCAGTCAAAACGACCGTCAGACCGAGGAGCCCGTTTTCACAAACAGCCATAGGCGTTTTGGGTCATCGCTTCGGCCCAAAAACGGCTTATTTTATGATTTATTTATATCTTTGTCTTATTTTTATATTTTGTTGAACTTTACATTTGGCCCAGTTCTCGGCCCACTTACGTTTTGTGGCCCATACGACTTTTGCTTTGTTTCGTTATATGTTTGTAAGAGATGGGTGAAAGATTTATTAAAGTTTATGAAAAATCTGTTTTTCTCTCTATCACTGTGTGTGTGAGTGTAAACCCTGATTATCGGTATTTTTTTGTGAATCAACGATAGTTAGAAGAATTGTTCCTGGTATTCTCGTTAAATCAACAAGTTCAATTATCTATCTCTCTGTTTCCGACTGCATCAAAAACACATCAAAATGTAAACCAAAAATCTGTACAAAATATCAAAGTGACCATTTACCATAGTTATCAATTTGTAACTAAGTCAATAATTATTCCTCATTTAAAACTCAACCCTTAGTTATAGTGAGGGAATTGTACTATAAAAGTCTGAGTAATAGAAATCATACAAAAAGAATAAATCATAAGTGAATAACACGTCAAATTAATGAATTATTGAAGCGTTAGTCGGAGTACCAAGTTTAACCTTATGAAGATATATATGTCACGTACATAGATAAGAGGTTAAGAAACATCATACTATAGATCAAATGGACGATACCAAATCAAACCCACGAATGACTATAATTTTATCCAAAATCAAGCTTCTTGGGCACATTTTACATAACCAAAAAGGACAGACGGCCCAAGTACCTTAAACCTTCCAAATTGGATCAAATCACTTATATATATATATAAAACAACATCGGAGAACAACAGTTAACTCACAATAATAACAACCGACATTGGGCATTATGAGGCTCAGATCACGGCTTGAGAGAGCCGATAACCAGGCTCAGAAAACATACATTCATCAATGAGACCAACAACACACCTAATTGGTTACTTAAAAGCAAACAGTGTGTCTTCTTTGAAACACTGACACCCGACTGTAGATAGCGACCTGAAAAAGTGATAACCGTCTTTAGAAACCCTAAAATGGACCAAGTATGTTATCGGTCATCACGGATGAAAACCCCAAAGACACGCGTCCGTTTCTGTCGCTACAATTGAAAATTCCATTATGTAATCGAAGATCACAGATGAGTCACAAAGACACATTAAAAAAACATGCAAATTCGAAAAGCTACTAAAATCTAGTGGCCAAAATGAAAGCAAACTAAAATGGACGGTAGCAACAAAGTTGTTTTTAATTTTTAGTAATAACTAGTATTAAGCCCACTGCGTTACAACGGAAGGCATAAAAATGTACCAAGTAACACTAATGGCACACCGGCGCCACCTACACCGGAAAAATAAAAAAACGTAAGAAAATAAATCGAATAAAAAGTAGACGTGAAAACTTTGAACCATGCAGTTACGCAAGCGAAACCTAAAACATTCAGAACAATAAGTAAATTGATCTAGGATCAGCGCGTTGTGATAGAGCCATTAAAATGAAAATAATATGCGAAAAAATGTTGAACCACACACGCACGCTACGGCGTGTTAATCGTAGAATTAAAACCGAAACGTGAAACGGAAAATTTGTAAAATCTGAAAAATATAGGGGTCCAAAGTTAAAAGTAACTAAAATATTAAGCCAAATTTGTAAAAGACGTAAAAGTATCGAGTTAAAATAAAAAAGTTTGAGATTAAAAAAAGATTCAAAAAGAAAATACACCCATAAAACGTTAAATACCACTTGCATTGCATACAAAACTTGATAATTAGTATAATATAAATAATAATGTGAAAATTTATTATTTATCGAGGGATGAAAATGTGACTGCCTCCACCCTAAGTTCAGTTTTAATATGTCAACCCCAGCTCAAATGTGTTTCATATTGATCGTTTCATAAGCTAACTTAATTTGTAAAGGCGCCTTCCAAACTGACCAAGAAATGGGTGGTCTTAAAGCATTATGTTTTGTCATTTCATAGATTTAAGATTTAGATCTGTTAATATGATCAATATTATTTGTGCCCATAACCTGTCTTATCAGTTAGCTAAAACATCGCCAATCTCATTTGTGAATCTCAAATGTGATGATAGTAAAATCACTAACAACAATACCTACACCATTAATATGATAGATACGAGTCAGTTGTTGTAACCTAATGGTAAGAGACAAAATCTTTTGGGAGTAAATTTAGATTCAAGCCTAATAAGAAATAATTCTTGTGTAGTTTAGGAGTAATGTATCTTTGCCGTTAGAAAACAAATATGATGAATACAGAGTTGTCAATGGTAAGCAAATTAAACCAACTTCACGTACATCTTATAAATTTATGTTCGAACTATTGATACATGGTTAGTTTCATATACTTATGGAAAATATTGATTGTTGAAGTTATTTTAGACCTTTGATTAATCATACTAACTTTCAAGATAGAACGTCTTTTATGGAAGCACGCCATCACAGTGAAGAAACTTTCAACATACATCAAAATAATATTTTATAACAGCTAAATGTGCAAATTATTCAGGGTTGAACATGCATGTTTCATATCTTATTATACTATATCTAAACACAAGTGATAATGATACCTTAACCAAGAAATTACATATTACATATGAACTAAAGCGATGATTGTTTTAAGTGTTCAAAAATGAGTTGGAGAGGTTTTTCCTTTTGCATAGTCACCCCGAATTTTTCCTTCATGTCGAGTTTCATTGGGTCCTGATTATTCGGAAGAACCCAATCAAACCGAAGAATCAAAGATGCAAGTATACATTGAACACTTGTGATACCAGAGGGTAAACCCGGACACATCCTCCTTCCTGCACCAAATGGTATCAGCTCAAAGTCTTGGCCTCTAAAATCCACATTTGAGCCAAGAAATCTTTCAGGTTTAAATAAAAGAGGATCCTCCCAAAGTTTTGGGTTGCGACCAATTGCCCAAATATTCACCAATATTTGAGCCCCACAAGGGACCGTATAATTCATAACCTCACAAGTTTGAATCGCACGGTGTGGAAGCAAAAGAGGGGCAGGGGGATGTAATCTTAAGGTTTCTTTAATGCACGCATTTAGATATGGCAATTTTGAAACTTCGGATTCAACTATGGTGCTAGAGTTGATTTTGTGTTTAAGCTCTTTTTGAAGTTCATCCATAACTTCTTTGTTTTTTATCAACTCGGTCATAGCCCATTCAATGGTTGAGGTTGTAGTATCTGTACCCGCTGTAAATAGCTCCTGCAAGTAAAAACTTATACTAATTAAGTCAATTATACATATTCATTATTTACTAATTAAGTCAAACTAAAAATTAAGATGGATTGGTTACAATTAAATATAATTGATTCCCTTATATAAATTCTTTATTTTTTCTAAATAAATTATTTTAGTATTTATTAAATTTGTAAATATATTTTGTTTTTTTTTTCTTTTAACTATTAGAAAATCATATACCGTTTATTTTTATCCACGTTTAAATATAAATTTACTTAAAAACGAGTCGTGTCAAATATAATTTATATCTTACTTAGATTTACTTAATATTCTATATTAACAGTTTACTTTTTTTTTTAACCATTGATATTTAATATTTTCTCGAATGTCAACTTTGCATTGATACGGTCAATTTTTTTAATTGTTTTTGCCGTGCCACTAAGGGCGAGAGTAAACAACCCTAGTTAATATTAAAAAATTAAGATAGTCATTTTTCCAAAAGAAAAAACTTACCAAAGCCAACATATTTATCTGATCATTTGAGAACCCATTCTCAATCAAACAATCCACAAAACATCGTTCCGTTGGCGTGACTTCTAACGATCTTCTTTCATTAATAATACCCTCCCAAGAACCAAATACTTCCTTTAAATTTTTCAAGGTTTGCTTCCTTAGCCCTTGAAGATCTAACCTCTTCAAGATTGGGAAAAAATCACTTACATTTGGTGCAAGTCCGTTCACCAATATCTTGAAAAGTTGGTCTTTTAAACCACTTGCTGTTCCATATTCATCTTTCAAATCAAGAAAATCTTTTCCAAACAAAATATTGCTTAAAGTGTTAAACATTGTTGTAAAAACAACTTCCTTAACATTTACAACTTTCCCTTCCTTACTACACAAGAAATCTATCATTTGAGCCAACTTTTCCTCTCTTAAAAAAGATTGTGACTCTAAGGCCTTCGCCGAGAACATCTCAGTTCGACAAAGGGTTCTCAACAATTTCCAATTTTCATTACAATCCAGTGACCAAATAAGTGTGTAAGGTAAATAAATACTTTGAAATGCATTTGGGACAAACCGAGAAGAAAGAAACCGGTCTTGGCTCTTGAGAATCCCCATGGCTGCCTCAGGAGAAGATGCTACAACTAGAACCTGAGTGCCTAAACTGAGAGAGATAAGGGGACCGTGTTCTTGAGCCAAGATCGCGGTTGAGACATGAGGGTTCTTGCCTACTTGGTGTAGGTTGCCGATGATCGGCCAAGGTCGCGGGCCTGGTGGGAGGTTCTTAATAGGTTTGAAGTATTTTCTAGTGATGAATAACAGAAACAAGGGTGTTAGTAGGAGGAAGAGAGATAATGACATTGTATGTTCTTTGAAAGGAGATGTGATATACGTTTATGTGTGTATAACTTTGTTCATGCAAGGGATATTTATATATATTTTGGATGGCCAATTTGTAATTTTTAATTTGTATACGAATTGAAGAATAAACCTTACCGCTTTAGTCTTTATTTGAAAACATATCGACACAGAAGGAAATGTTTATTTCAATAGTTTTGACTAGTCTAGTATTTGACTTTATAAAATTTGTGTTGGTATAATGCGGGCCCTATTATTTGCTATTTGTAACCGGCTTTGATGGACTTTGATCCCCCGGGTTTGAAAGGGAACTTAAAGTTTCGACAAAGCAAATTTTTTTAGTCTTATCTATGTTGTTAAAGGCGCAAGGCAGGCGCACTCAAGCGTATAGATTTCGTCTAGAGCCTAAGCGCAAGGTCCAGAAAAAATACACGCCCGACATAAGATAACTGGATAATAGAAGTTAGAAAAAGGCAAACTGGATTTTGATAATCCAAACCATTACCTATTGGCCGATAATAATCCATACTATCAATTTGGTCGCTAACACTCCCAACTTTCACTTTTATTACCAACAACAATCACAGTGACAAAAGTTTTAAATTTTTAAGCTCGATTTGGACTCGATTCGGTTCGCAACAATAACTATGAATGAATAAAGAAACATACAAGCTAAAATGAGACTAAACTAGATACAAATCGAGCGTAAAAATTTGAAAATTATGTCATTGCGATTATTGTTGGTAATAAAAGTCAAAGTTGAGAGTGTTAACGGATAAATTAATAGTATAGATTATTATCGGCCAATAGGTAATAGTTTGGATTATTAAAATCTAATTTGCCTTAAAAAACACATATTTAGGAGGTCAATAAAATTAATATTACTATCAAAATATATTTATATTACTAATAAAATTAGAATTTAAGATCATGTAACTATTATACAAAAAGACTTCAAACTTTAGAAATATCAGTGTAAAAAAACTACACTTTTATGCTAGTTAATAGATTTAGTAAACTCGTGTGTTACATGGGTTGTATAAATAAACTATTAATTAATAAAATTTATTAATTATAAAATAATATTTTTAGATATGATATGATTGAAATTATGTGTGAAAAATGATTATAAATAATAAAACAGTGATTTCAACATTTTAAAATTTGTTTTTTAATTTTTTTTCAAAAAAATAAATTATTTTGTTCTAAAACAAACCATATAAAAAAGTTAGTTTTAAAAATTTCATTATTATAACTCTCAAATTTAATTATTTTTAATTTTAAACAATTAACTTTTTAAATACCAATTTTAAAATTTTTAAAAAAGTTTTATGCTTTAGAAAAGAAATTATTTTATAAAAAATTCTCATTTATTTAGAAATAACATCAATAAATAGATCTTTTTCTTATTTTATTAAATCTAAAAAGGTGTTAAATAATATTTTTAGTATTTAAGGTAATTATCTAATAAGAGAGAGATAGGGGAGAAAATTTTGATGAGTATAATTGTGATGTTAACATGTGTTATCACTAGATACTCTTTTGTTAAAGTAGAAAGATTAAAATAATTATTTAATAAGAGAGATATGCGGGAAAATTTTAATAATGATAATTATAATGTTACCACATGTAATCACAATATACTTTTTTATTAAAATAAAAGTATGAAAGAAAAATAATTTCTTTTAGTTGTAAAGTAATTGTTCTCAAAAATTAGTGTTGTTTCTTTGTATAGTATCTCTACTACCAATGTTAAAAGATAAGTTTTTCAACCCAATGTGTTTTCATTTTGTTATTATTCTTTTCCCTATGAGTCTCTTCCATAAATTTCTACACAGCAACACAATTACACAACCACACATCTATCCAGATGGAATCTAAAAGAACTCAATAAAATCTGAAAGAAAATAACCAGAGTGTGACCGGGATGTCACCGGAATCTGGGCTCAGAGTTGGTGGAAAGTTGTTTTTGGCCGGACGAGCACCTTTGATGGTTCAAGGTGATTTTGGTACGCCTCACGTTGCCTGGGCTCGTAGGCTCCCTTGTCGCCTTTTACTAACATATATTCTTATATTAGAAACACTAAAAAATAAATTACAAAATTTTATTGTTCCTAACTTTTAAAATTGAAAATTGTGTGTACAACTTATATTACCAACTCATATGTGTGTTATTTACAAAATGTGTAACTGGTCAAGCCATTTAGTAAATTCTAGAAGAAACAAAATGTCCGATCACGTGTTTCGACCCTTATCTTTCAAGTGATTATTAAATTAATTTACTTTAAAAACTGTAAAAAATCATATTTTATAATTTAGTAGTTGAACAATCAATGCATTATATTTTCTTAATTATTCAAGTAAATAATTTCTTAAATTAATTTATTTAATTTAAAAATTTTCAAATTCTTTATAATTTAAGTATTTAATATTTTAGCGGATCAGTGTGAAACTAAAAATATCTCCAGACTAAATGCTGAATGTTCTAGAGGATTATCAATCATTGCATATAGCTATTGAAGAGCAATCTGAAAAGAAATTCTATTTCCTTTAATAGCAAATGCCTACTAAGGAATCAGATGATGATTTAGGTCCCTTTAAAGATTTGGATGAGCCTGTTGTTGATTATACAGTTATTTTTTATAATAGTTTGGAGAACTTATTTTTAGATATAAAGTTAAAAGAAGGGGATATATCTTCTAATCCAGGAATTGATCGAGCAATCAAAAGCGATAATTGAGCCTTCTTAACAGACAAAAAAAACAAGGTGTGAGACAAATCAAAAGCTTCGTTTTTAGTGCTCCTCCATCACCTTCTATGAAACATGTTTTGAGATACTCTAAACCGTTCACAAGATATGGAAATTCTGAACCGGTGATGAGTTGAGGATACGATGAAGATAAAAAGTTATACATAGTGAAGAGGAAGGCTAGTGCTATTTTATAGAGACAAACATTACTTCATACATTTCACGCTTTTGATTTATATGCTATGAGAAGAGTTCCAGTTTATAATCCAAGCAACTATGGGAAAGCCAAATGTATTAAAATATGATTTGGAGGGCAGAGTAAATCAAATTTCAAAGACCATAAGACTTCCAAGTCTAAAG
Source organism: Flaveria ramosissima (assembly GCA_025215565.1). Taxonomy (NCBI): domain Eukaryota; kingdom Viridiplantae; phylum Streptophyta; class Magnoliopsida; order Asterales; family Asteraceae; genus Flaveria; species Flaveria ramosissima. The sequence goes on along the minus strand of JACVEC010000311.1, from coordinate 59,974 downwards.
TAATCGATGATGAATTTGGAATAGATCTAAACACTAATGCCTCGATGAAGATTAGAGTGTTTAAAATCATCAATCCAATTGATTTGTTGAATTTTGGTAAAATGATTTGATGAAGCTTTAGGTGATTTAGGTGTGTGTAACACACCGAAATGTCAAAACAAGTCATCAATGTTAATGGGCTTAATTAGTGGGTATTTAATAAAAAAAAAAGGAAGGAAATGGGTTATGGGATAAATTAGGCTAATGGGTAAGAGCCTAAATGATTAAGGGTCCATAATCAGCCCTTTAACCCACCTTAATCAGCCATCATATTTCTCATTTGTAAACTTAGCCCCCAAGTTTGAGAGAGAGAGAGAAAGAGAGAGTAGAGAGAGAAAGTAAAGAAAAACTCAAGATTTGGAGCTTTAAAGGTTAAGGGATTGAAGATCTCGGTGATTGAGCATCAGACCACAAAAAAAAAAACAAGAAATCTAGGTAAGAATCAGCCACTAAACCCCTCTGTAGATCAAACCCGGATTCTAGGGTTTTGGGTTTGAAAAGTTGCAAAGAATCGCATTAATGTCACATTTTTACGTATGAAATCATGTAAAAAGCTTAGTTATAGCTTCATGGATGATAAACTAAGGATTTGGACGTAAAAAGTTGCGATTTTGGGTTAAAAACGGGTTGGTTCGTCATTTCATCTCGATTGCGAAACTGTCTGCTCATCCAACGAAATAGCATATTCAAGCTGTGAAACTGTGAGTTTTCTGCGAAACTATAGTTTTGCAGGTAATTTCGCAGCCATGGAATTCCAACGAAAGTTGGGCGAAACTGCCATGCGAAACTGGCAGCGAAACTATTGGCGAATTTACTTATCTGGTAGCGAAATTAGCAGGGAATTTAGACAGAAATTAATCCCTTTGAGGGGACCTCGCTATTAGGGGCTGCCGCCCTTGAACCCCCGCTGTCTTGGGGAGGGTCGGATATATTCTATGATGACTTGTACTTGGTATGCTATGTACTTAATAAGTTAAGTATTATATATTAAAGTGGAAAATAATATTAATGAGAAGTGAACTTAACGAATGTTACCCTGAACCCTTTTGACGATAAAAAGTCTTGCAAACACTATGATAGACTTCACTTATGTGAGTCTGATGTATGATGATGGATCTGTATTCATGAGCGGGCTATGTGCCTTGCAGTGTGGATCAACTGTCGGGGGTTAGCTACCATTTTCATGTGTACCGACAAGGATTGACATTCGTTGTCGATCAACAGGGAGCTCATGCTTTGTGCAATCTCGTTTATGATGAAGTGAAAGATAACGAAAGAATGAAAGATAATGAAAATGCTTATTAAGACGCAAAATGTTATGTATTATGATGCATGCATGGTCATTATATGAAGGATAAAGTTTATATTTTCTTATATTAACTAAAAGTAGAACTCACTTAGCAAAGCTGACTTTTATGCATTATAGTTGGCAGGTAAATGCTAATGCTGAGGATGACACCTAGTTGAGAGCTACTTGGAAGGCAACGGATGGATTCATGTTTATGAAATCTTTCTATTGTAATTTAAGACAAAGTACTATGTTTTATTCTAATTGAAAGACAAATGTATGAGTACAATATGATTTACAAATTTTAATTGAATGTCTATTTAATTTCGCTGCAATGTTTTAGTTATTAAAATGATTTTATGCTATGATTAACCAACTGTGAGGCTTCTCGGGATCAAGGCCTTACAAGTTGGTATCAAAGCCAAAGTTTAAGAGAATTGGGTAAGTTGTTTTCAAACCTAAACTTAAACTGAAAATGGGACCGAATGAGGTTGCCAATCCAAGTAGCTACGTGCCATCAGGTAAACGTTTTCAAGTGAAACCGGGATTTGTGCGTTTCCTATTTGTTTTATGTGCTTGTAGATTTGAATACTGATATGTGTTAGGATAGTGATTGCTTGGGACAGGAGGGTAAGGTAAGTGGTTAAACACACTTAGCCACTAAAATTAAGGACTTACCGTACTTATAATGATCTGAGCAATTATCTTGAATAACCATTTTGGTGTTTGAATCTTTTAGGAATTAGTTATGGCTGGTAGAAAATCTGGAAAGGCAACCCGAGGAGGTGCTCATGGTGGGCGTACTACTGAGCCATGTGTCACCCAAAGCAAAGCTAAGGCTCCCGAGACTGTTCACGAGGAGTCGGACCATCATAGTCACCCGAAGGGGGAGGGATCATCCATCCTCAAATACACTGTGAAAGAGGCTATCGCTGATGAAGTCTACAATGTTATGCAAAATGTCTTACCCTCGGTGGTGACCGAGGTGATTAAAGCAGTCAAGGATGGGGAGAGAGCTGAAAAGAAAGGGAGGGGAAATGAGAAGAATTCAGGAATGTCCGGTGGGAGGATTGAAGAACCCGTAGAGGAGCCATCAAACCCTAAGGTGGTAGTTCATGATGATGACAATGATGAGGAGTCTGAGAAAGAGACTACTAAGGGTTGCAACTGTGGGGCATTTTAAAGGTGCAAGCCCCCAACCTTTGACGATAACGGCAACACTACTGTCGTTCACCGTTGGGTCAAAAAGATGGAAGCTGTATTAGACATCAGCGAGTGTCAGAAGATCAAAAAAGTAAAGTTTTCCACTCATTCTTTCGTTGACTCAGCGTTGTGCTGGTAGGAAAATATTGTCCAGGCTGAGGGAAAGCCATCGATAGCCAAAATGAAGTGGTCTGAGTTGAAAGAGTTGGTGCTGGAGGAGTATTGTCCCCACCGAGAGTTAGACAAGATTGAGAAGGAGTTTTTGTATTTGAAGGGTGGGAACATGACTCATCAAGAGTAAACCTCCAAGTTCAACGAACTTACAAGATGTGTGCCAGACATGGTGATACCTGCATCTAAGAAGATCAAGAGATACATGCAGGGTTTGCCCATGGATATCAGGAGGCATATGATTGTGGCCAGACCGAACATATTTAGGTCTATGGTGGATTTAGCTGGGAGACTGTATGATGAGATAGACCTTATGCCCATACAAAAGAAGGTCGAGAAATGGAGTGGAAACAAGAATGGGAATGGGAAGAGGTTCAAAGGTGACAACTTCAGGGCTAAAGAGAAGAGAATGAGGATTGAGGATCAGTCAGGGATGTGAGGAAATATGGGTGAAGGAGGTGTTTGCAGAAGGTGTGGAAGGAGTCATTCAGGGGAGTGTAGAGTTGGGACGGGCAAATGTTTCAAATGTGGAGGCGAGGGCTACTATGTCAAGGATTGCAGGGCGGTTAAGTGTTTTCAGTGCGGGGAGATGGGACATTTGGGAAGGGATTGTAAGAAAGGAAAATCAGAAGAATTAGGAGCAGCTAAAGTTGAAGATAAGAGAAAGGGTGACGGTTCATAGGCAAATACGAGGGCATTCAACATAACTCGTGAAGAGGCTAGGGCAGATCCAGAAGTGGTTTCAGGCATGTTTCTGGTGGACTATGAATATGCTTTTGTGCTCTTTGAATCTGGTGCTAGTAGGAGTTTTGTGTCTGCTGCTTTTTGTTGTTTGTTGCATAATAAGAGTAGGAAGTTAGACGAGCCCTTCTATGTAGAAACAACCATTGGTAAGTCCACCGAGGTGATTGAGGTGGTTGAGGATTGCCTGATTGAGATAGAAGATTGTAAGTTCCCTACTAGGTTGCATGTTATGGCCTTAGAAGGTTTCGATGTGGTGTTAGTCATGGATTGGTTAGCTAGTTATGAAGCTAATATTGTATGTAGTAAGAAGATAATTCGTCTAACAGCGCCCGATGGTAGTTCTGTTACGGTTCGCGGAGATAGGGTTTGCGGTGTACCGAAGGTCGTGTCGATGGTCACAGCTGAAAAGTACTTGAGACGTGGTTGCAGCGCTTACTTGGCCTATGTAAAGGATGTGGATACGCCAAAGCCACAATTACTAGACGTGTGGGTAGTGCGCGAATTTCCTGACGTCTTTCCTGAAGACCTGACCGGTGTGCCACCTGACCGCGAAATCGAATTCTAGATTGACTTGCTAATAGGAGCACAACCCATCGCTAAAGCACCATATCGATTAACTCCTTCAGAGATGGTAGAACTGAGGGCTCAGTTGCAAGATCTATTTGTCACATCCCGGTGAAAGCGTGAAATGCTTTAGATATGACTAGCTTGTTCAGAGATGGTAGAACTGAGGGCTCAGTTGCAAGATCTATTTGTCACATCCCGGTGGAAGCGTGAAATGCTTTTGTTATGACTAGCTTGTTCAGAACGCAATGATAAGAAAATTAAACAATAAATACAATAAAAACTAACATAACATATGACATAATAATAGATAATCGAAGGTTAGGGTTACATCATAACATTAGTAAACAAAATTTAACATAACCCTATTACAAAACATGTTATCTAACTGCTACATCTTCAGAGACGATGGAAGTGAGCATCCACCGATACACTAAGATCGTACAGATTAACAGTTAGGTTCACACAGACTTTTCCCATAACATCACCCTAGCCATTATACACATCAAAAGAGAACATAATGCTGTTAGACATGATGATTTCTTGAAAAAGCATACTCAAAATAATCAACATAAAGTTGGTGAGATCATAGGTTTAATTCCTGAACAAAATACATATATCGATGCAACATAGATAAGATTACATCCAAACCTACTTATAAACGGGTGATTCATAACTGTCACAAATATAAATCACAAAATCAGATAATATAGCATCACAACACTCATACTACTGGTGCAGGAAATAATTTTCTAAGTAGCACTACCTATATTATTCAACGGTTTCACATCCGAATTAATAGTTGTAACATAAATGACAGTACATCTCAAAAAATCTTATATATATGCATCAGTCTCAAAACAGAATGCTTCTTCCCCCCAAAAACTTATAAGTATAAAAATGGGGCTATGAGTCTCACCTTTTACTCTGGTGGATTCCATATAAAAAAAATTTACAAACAATTAATATTTCTTTAAATTTTTTATTATCAAAGGATTATAAAAATCAACACCGAAGTTATAATCATCCATATGTCATGAAATTTATATAGCAGATCTAATTAAACATGCCAAAGTTTCATATAATAATTAGTTACAGTTTATTTTCTAAAATTTTTACAATATTTATATAAACTAGCGAAAATACTTATGAGTCTCTAGAATTCACCAAAATTTATCAGAAGTGTTACATACCAAAATTTATACTACTTCATAATTTCCTGAAGTATTAAATCATTACAGAACTCTTTTTAATGATTTTTATTATTCTGACAACAATTGGTAAAAATAGCAAAACATATCCAAAACTTCCAAATTTCGTACAAACTGTTCTAATCAAGTTATTATACCTTGTATAAAATTTTTGTGATTTATCTTATAGTTTAATTATTTTTCCCGATTTTTGAATTATAGATTCTTCTAAAATTTGTAACTTAAGCATAACTACGAATTAAATCATAAAATTTATTCTACAATTTCTATAAAACATATGAGCTATCATATAATTTTTCTACCTTTTTACCAGGTTTGGATCTTCTCTTCTGGTTGATAATTTTCTTTTAATAACTTCAATAAATTATATAAATTATTTTACTTATCATGATCATACCAAAATTTGCAGAATGAAATTTCTTAATATTTCTATCATATTCACATTTTTTATTCCTACAATCATAATCAGTTAAGTGATAAATCAAATTTATCAAGATTACACATAGTTTCAACCCTTTATTTTTAATCTTTTTGTTTGATTTTATAGTTAATTATATTTTTCAGATTCTCAAACCTTTCTTATCGATTTTTGGATAAATATGAAGTGTTTAGTGAAAAACTTTCAAGTTCTAATCAAAAAGGTTGATTATATGTGTTGTTTAAACACATATATCTTGTAAACTTAGTTAGTTAGTGATTAGGAGTTGGAACCTTGATTCTGACAGAAGGAGAGAGTGAAAGGTAGTTGATGGTAGCTTCTTTCTTCCTTGATGATCCGGTTGGAATGGTCCCCTTTGAACTTGATCACTAATGGTTGAAGTTATTGGTGTTTTGATAACTATGGTGACCGAGAGGGGGTATAGAAGTGTGGTGATGGTGGTAATTTCCTGCGGTTCATAGGGATGATGCTTGTAAGCAAGAGCCGAGAGCTTGAATGGGTGTGGAAGGTGGAGGTGGTCGAAATGGTTGTGGTGGTATGGTGGTGACCGAATGTGTGTTTTTATCAAGGTCTCGGCTGATGGCCTTCAATGGGTAATCATGATAGCTACTCCTAGCCTTAGTGAGTAAGCTAGGTGTAGGTTATCTAGGTGACAAACTCTTGGAACAATAGATGCAAGGTGGCGGTTTAATGGAGGTGGTGAGGTGTCATGGCCGGTTAGTGTTAATCACCATGTTTAAGGTTTAATTCGGTTGTTTTAATCCTTTAATGGTCCAAGGTTGAAGCTTGAGTTAGTGTTTAAGTGTTTAAGGTTTATTTAGTTTTGTTTTAATGCTAAGTTTTCTTTGATGTTTCATTGTATGGTGGTGTTTAGTTGGGTTGTATCATGATTCATTTGGTGTATGTTTGGTGCCATAATGTTAAAGTATTTTGATCAAATAATATTCGGTATCAAGAGCTTGTGCATGTAAACACGTAAGTTTCATGCATGCATGCTAGCATGCATACGTAATATATATATATACACTAAAACACATATAATTCATACAGGGTTAGTCAAATAATGTGTAATATGTATGAGAATTTTATTAATATAATAACTTGTCGGCATAGCTCTATTGTCGATCACCGGCTGCTTTCAGTTTATTTTTATTTCAGTGATTTTATCAAGATGTTTGTAACAGTTTCAGGTCCTGTAAGTTTGCCTGTCTCCTATTTCATTCCACATAAAGGTGATGTGCACTTTTCTTCCATACAAGGCTTCAAACGGGTTGTTCCAATACTTGCTGGTAATTATTATTATAGAAAAATTCTATAAAAGGTAAGTGCCTATCCCAATTACCACCAAAGTCCAATACAACAGGCTCACAACATATATTCCAATGTTTGAATGTCTTCACACTCTATCTGTCCATCTGTGGATGATAGGCTGTACTTAGGCTTATCTGACTTCCTAAGGTTTTTGCAAAGTTTGCCAAAATCTGGATGTGAATATACTATCTCTGTCTGATATAATTGAAATGGGTATTCCATGCTTGGACACAATTTCCTTCATGTAAATCCTTGCCAACTTTTCCATCTTATAGTCTTTTCCTAATTGGCAAGAAATGTGCTGACTTGGTTAATCTATCTACTATAACCCAAATTGTGTCATATCTATTGAGGTTTTGGTAGTTTGGTTACAAAATCCATGGTAATCTAGTCTCATTTCCATTTTGAGATTTTTGGTTGTTGCAAATATCCTAAAGGTTTTTGGTATTCAGCCTTTACTCTTGAACAGGTATCCACATTTTTCCACAATTTCTTTCGTCTTAATTCTTCATGCCTGGCCACCAGTATTGGCTTTTCAAGTCCTTGTACATTTTGTTATTTCCTGGATGTACAGAATACCTTGACTTATATGCTTCTTGTAGAATAATTCTTCTGAGCATGGCATCTGGCACTCAAATTCTTCCCTTGATTTCAGGATTCCATCTGTCTGTTCCTCCAAATCTTTAATTTGTCCTTTTATTTTCAACTAATCTTCCTCCAAATCTTTTATTTGTCCTTTATATTCTCAACTTATCTTTTTGTGGGCCTCCTGAATTTGATTTAATAATTCCGTGTAATCCCATCTCATGGCATTACTCGTAGTGGCTTAGTTCTTTCCTTTCTACTTAAGGCATAAGCTCTGTATTCGCCTTCCCCTGGGTGTTTTTTATCTCACAGTCTAATCACTTAATAATTCTACCCACCTCCTTTGTCTCATAATTTTAAGATTTTCTATCAAATACTGTTTTTAAGCTCTATGATCTGTATATACTTGTGCACCTTGGGCTCGTATAGTTGTGTCTCCATTTTGAGTGCAAATACTCACTGCTTACCTAATTCTACGCAATGGGTAGTATAATTCTTTTCACTCCCTCATAAGCTGTCTGGATGGCATAAGCAATTACCCATTATCTCGTTGCATTAAAACACATCCAATCCTTGATGGAATGCCCCCAACATTACTACAAAATTGTCTTCCCTTCTGGTAATGCAGGATAGGGGCAATACATAACTTGCTTTTTAGGAGTTTCAAATGCAACTTTTTTTCTTTCTCTCCAGACTAGGGTTGTAACACCCGGAAATTTCCTTTGTAGCCGACGAAAGAAGAAAAAGAAATAAAGTCCAAAGTCGAGGGACCAAACCTCCAACGAGAGAAACTTCGATGCACGGGAGTATAAGGGAGGGACACTCCCATTCTCCCCATTTTCAGCCAGAGAGGAGAGGAGAAAAGAAGGAGAAAAGAGAAGAAAAGTTGGTTCGGGTGGATTCGAGCGTGGAATTCAACGTGGAGCGAGTCAAATCGAAGCTCTACTCGACGGGATCGTTAAGGTGAGTTCTAGGACCCCTCTTTTACACGTTTTCAAACTGATTTTGGGGCTGGAACACGTCCAAAAACCTATTTTCGAGTTTTTGGGTGAAGACCCGTTTTGATGTATGTATGTATGTGTATGATGATGCGTTAGAGGCTTGATTTCTTGCTTGGTTATGCTTGTATGAGGTCATGGTATGTTTCCCTAACCTTTAGAAGGGTTGATTTGAGCTTAAAAGAGGTTTGGAAGGGGTTGGAGGTCGAACCCGCGGCTGCAGTCGAGCAAACTGCATCTGCACCAGCTAGGGCTAGGCGACCGACTGGAGGGCGACTGGAGGCCATTCGGCCGATTGAAGTGTGACTGAGGTCCATACGCACGTTTGATGATGCTGCTGAGGTCATACATGATGGTCATGATGGTCATGCGATTGGAGTTCATGTGCTTGGAAGTCATGTGATTGAGAGATGGTGCGACTGAGGTTCATTCGCACGGAGGTTATGCGACTGAAGTCCATGCGCCTGGAGGCCATGCGACTGAGGTTCATTCGCATGAAGAGTATGCGACTGAAGCCCATACGCCTGAAGTCATGCGACTGAAGGCCATACGCATGAAAGTTATGCGACTGGGAGTCCATTCGCATAGAGGTCCATTCGCCCATAGTCCATTCGCATAGGGTCCATTCGCATAGATGCCCATTCGCCTAAGTGTTCAGAGATGATAGCCGAGATGAATTCCTCGACGATGTGATGGGCATGGACGGTATAAGGACGCAGGATGATGAGATTATGATGAGGATGTTGATGGAGATGATAATGATATGTATGATGATGTGTTATGTTAGGCATGGCGGTGCGTGTGATGCATAATATGTATGATGTGCGTGATGTGATGTATGATTGATGCGTATGTATGATATGCCGTATGTTTATGTTTATGTTATGTTCCTTGCTATGTATGTTTATCTTTCTATGCCTTTGCGTTGAACGTTAATGAATGAAATGAAAGTATTATGTAACGTAAAGTGGAAGATAAAGAAAAGAGGAACGTAATGAATGAATGCATGCATTAATGAATGAATGAAATCGTGTGAGGTATGTAAGTGAAGCGTAATGAAGTGCACGGCTCTAATGCCTTAGGCTCAACCGTGAGAGGTTCAGCTAGTCTATAGTGTGCACGCAAGGGTTCCAGTCTTTGTGGCTGACCTTCGATGATGTACCCATTTTGATGGGGGTGATGTACCCACTTCGGTGGGGGTGATGTACCCACTTCGGTGGGTGATGTACCTACTTCGGTGGGGTGATGTACCTACTGCGGTGGGGGTGATGTACCCACTTCGGTGGGGGTGATGTACCCACTTCGGTGGGGTGTAGTACCCATAATGTTGGGGGTGTAATATATGATGGTTACCCGGGTTACGCATAACTCCGGGGGTGTAGCATGAAGCCATGCATATGTATGAGGTGAGCAACCCCGTCGTTGCAAAAGACTCGAGTACGTGCTATCGTGATGTTGCCTTGGGGTGAGCAACCTTGTTGTTGCAAAAGACTCGGATAGCTTGCTATCATTAATGGGCAATGAGGTGAGCAACCCTAGGGGTGCAAAAGACTCGGATAGCGTGCAATCATTGAGATGCTATTGAGGTGAGCGACTTGGTGTTGCAACAGCCTCGGATGGAGTTCAATCCCTGTGATTGACTCATATGGGATCTTTGTCGCGTATCCCGGTGTTGTGTCAGTCTTCGGACATGAGTCGGGGACTTGTGAGCAGGTCCCGGCACATCATCAGCTTTCGAGCATGAGTCGGGGATATTGCATGAGACAAGATTCGAGTAAGGAAGGGTAATGAGTAAGAGATGAAGGAAAGAATGAATGTATGAAATGAACGTTAACGAATGATCCTAATAATGTATGAAACGGGATCCTTGTCATTCGACCTCAGTAATCGTGGCTGTGTGCCATGAAGAGGGTAAAGTCTGACAGGATCTAGAAAGAAGTGAAAGATAATGATGTATGATAATGATGAATGTAACGAACGTAATGACGAAGATAATAATGATATTATCTGTATGTACGTATGATGTGTGAACGCATGTATGTAACGAATGTTTTTATTAAGGAAGTAAAGAACGGTTTTATGAAAGAAAAGTAAGTTTTATTATAAAACTAGAACTCACTCAGCAACGCTGACTTTGATGTGTTTCCAGTTGGCAGGTATGTTGCTGAGGATGGCACGGGGCGGCTACTCAGCGTATTTTGGATGGCATCTTTATGTTTAATGCTTTTGTAATAAATGTTACATGATATTGTTAAAGAAACGATTGTACTGATGTGCAAAAGTATTTTGATGAAATGAAATTATGTTTTAATGTTTCCGCTGCAACTATTTATGAAAGGAAAAATGTAAATATATGTTTTGAGTGCGATGAATCCAACTGTAGGCGTCCCGGGAACGGGGCCTTACAAGTTGGTATCAGAGCCAAAGTTTAAGTGAATTGGGTAAATATTTCAAAACCTAATCTTAAACTGAGAATGGGACGGAAAGGGAATGGGATGCCAATCTGAGTAGCTGCGTGCCATCAGGTATGTTTTTGTAAAGTTAACCGGTTTACGTGCGCATGTTATATGGTTTATGTGTTGCTGGTAGATTTAGATACTGATATAGTCAGGACAGGTAATGCTTGGGAGTATGAAGAGTAAAGTAAGTGGCTAATCACAATGGCCACTGTAATTAGGGACTTACTATACTTGACATAAACTGAGCTGTTCCTTGAATGACCGTGTTAGTGTTTGAATCTTTCAGTGTGTTTAGAGGATGGCTGGTGGAAGATCTTCGAAAGCTTCTCGTGGTGGAGTGACGGTGGACGTGGTGCTGAACCACGGGTCACAAGAGGAAGGGCAAGGGCCGAAAGGGTAGTTCACGAAGAACCTGTGACCCCTCATCCTGAGGGCGGTGACGAGAATGCTAATCAGAGGGCCTCGATGAGAGAGGCGGTCGTGGAGGAAGTGCATCAGGTCATGCAGACGATCCTACCGTCTGTGGTGACCGAAGTTATAAAGGCAAAGGAAAGGGGTAGACCTTCGGGCGAAAGGAGACGACCCGAGACTGAAACGGTTCTCTCCGATGACGAAGAGGAAGAAGAAGAAGAAGAGAGCCTGCGCCGGAGGCGGCACGAGGCTGTAACTATGGGGCGTTTCAACGATGCAAGCCCCCTACTTTTGATGGTAATGGCACTGCTGCTGCTGCTCACCGGTGGGTGAGGGAGATGGAAGCTGTTTCTAAATATCAGCGAGTGCCGAGAGGATCAGAAAGTAAAGTTTGCTACCCACTCTTTCGTGGACTCAGCTTTGTGCTGGTGGGACAACATAGTCCAAGTTGAGGGTGTCGGGCCATCGGGAGGATGAGATGGTCAGAATTGAATAGGCTGGTGATTGAGGAATTCTATCCTCACCGTGAGATGGATAAAGTTGAAAGAGAGTTCCTGCAGCTGGAGGCGGGAACATGACACACCAACAATACACCACAAAATTCAACGAAATGGCACGGTGCCGGATCAGGTGACACCCCTCTCACGAAAGATCAAGAGGTATATCCATGCCTGCCAGCAGACATTCGTAGGCACATGATTGCTGCCCGACCAAGCACGTTTAGGTCGGCGGTTGATTTAGCGGGAAGATTATACGATGAAAGATTGATGGTGGTGACAGAAGGTAGCAAGAAAGGAGATGGTGATCGGGATTGGAACGGGAAGCGATTGGGACGTGACGGAGCCGCTCCAAGTGGCAAAGGTGCACGGGTGGATGACCAGCTGTGGTCATAAATGATGTGGGTTCGGAAAGGTGTGACAAGTGTGGACACAGGCACCCCGGAGAATGTAGATTGGGAACTGATGCCTGCTTTCGTTGTGGAAGGACCGGGCATGTGCGAAGAACTGCGGTATGGGGAGGTGTTATTCTTGTGGTGAGGAAGGTCATAAGAGCAGGGACTGTAAGAAGCAAAGGGCTGGAGGCTCGGGAGTGAAGAAGATCGGAGGGAGCTAGGATAGACTTTGATGTTGTGTCAGGTATGTTCCTAGTAATAGATCCTTAGCTTGTGTATTTAATGTTGGCGTTAGTAAAAGTTTTATTTCTGCTGCTTTCTGTGCTAAATTGCCTGTTAGTGGTAAGAATATAATACGCCATTCGATGTAGCCCTAAGACACTATGGGTTGCAAAAAGATGATACGGCTAACAGCGCCTGAGGGGATCACGGTGATGGCTTAGGGTGATTGAGTCACGACGATTCCGAAGGTGATTTCGATGGCAATGGCGGGAAGGTGCACGAAGCGTGACATGATGGAGTAAGTGAGTAGATGCCTTACTTGTCTACAAGTGAAGGCCAAGCACCAAACGACGTTTGGGAAATATTGAGGTGACTGAGGCAACGATTGAGAAGCTCGAAAGGATCAAAGCCCTGGGGAAAGCAGTCAGAGATAAACCAGAAGTCGTATGTTGATAAACGACGTAGAGCGATTGAATCCCAGGTGAGAGACCGGGAAAGAGATGAGACCGAATTGCCAGCAATGGTTCAAGGACAACAGGTTTCGGGGACGAAACCTATTTAAGGGGGGTGGACTTGTAACACCCGGAAATTTCCTTTGTAGCCGACGAAAGAAGAAAAAGAAATAAAGTCCAAAGTCGAGGGACCAACCCGCCAACGAGAGAAACTTCGATGCACGGGAGTATAAAAGGGAGGAGACACTCCCATTCTCCCCATTTTTCAGCCAAGAGAGGAGAGGAGAAGAGAAGAGAAAAGAGAGAAAAGTGGTTCGGGTGGATTCGAGCGTGGAATCAACGAGGAGCGAGTCAAATCAAGCTCTACTCGACGGGATCGTTAAGGTGAGTTCTAGGACCCCTCTTTTACATGTTTTCAACTGATTTTGGGGCTGGAACACGTCCAAAAACCTATTTTCGAGTTTTTGGGTGAAGACCCGTTTTGATGTATGTATGTATGTGTATGATGCGTTAGAGTCTTGATTTCTTGCTTGGTTATGCTTGTATGAGGTCATGGTATGTTTCCCTAACCTTTAGAAGGGTTGATTTGAGCTTAAAAGAGGTTTGGAAGGGGTTGGAGGTCGAAAACCCGCGGCTGCAGTCGAGCAAACTGCTTCTGCACCAGCTAGGGCTAGGCGACCGACTGGAGGGCGACTGGAGGCCATTCGGCCGATTGAAGTGCGACTGAGGTCCATACGCACGTTTGCTATGCGACTGAGGTCCATACGCATGATGGTCATGCGATTGGAGTTCATGTGCTTGGGAGTCATGCGATTGAGAGATGGTGCGACTGAGGTTATTCGCACGGAGGTTATGCGACTGAAGTCCATGCGCCTGGAGGCCATGCGACTGAGGTTCATTCGCATGAAGAGTATGCGACTGAAGCCCATACGCCTGAAGTCATGCGACTGAAGGCCATACGCATGAAAGTTATGCGACTGGGAGTCCATTCGCATAGAGGTCCATTCGCCCATAGTCCATTCGCATAGGGTCCATTCGCATAGATGCCCATTCGCCTAAGTGTTCAGAGATGATAGCCGAGATGAGATTCCTCGACGATGTGATGGGCATGGACGGTATAAGAGGACGCAGGATGATTTGATTATGATGAGGATGTTGATGGAGATGATAATGATATGTATGATGTTATGTGTTATGTTAGGCACGGCGGTGCGTGTGATGCATAGTATGTATGATGTGCGTGATGTGATGTATGATTGATGCGTATGTATGATGATGTTGTATGTTTATGTTTATGTTATGTTCCTTGCTATGTATGTTTATCTTTCTATGCCTTTGCGTTGAAAGTTAATGAATGAAATGAAAGTATTATGTAACGTAAAGTGGAAGATAAAGAAAAGAGGAACGTAATGAATGAATGCATGCATTAATGAATGAATGAAATCGTGTGAGGTATGTAAGTGAAGTGTAATGAAGTGCACGGCTCTAATGCCTTAGGCTCAACCGTGAGAGGTTCAGCTAGTCTATAGTGTGCACGCAAGGGTTCCAGTCTTTGTGGCTGACCTTCGATGATGTACCCATTTTGATGGGGGTGATGTACCCACTTCGGTGGGGGTGATGTACCCACTTCGTGGGGGTGATGTACCACTTCGGTGGGGGTGATGTACCTACTTCGGTGGGGGTGATGTACCCACTTCGGTGGGGGTGATGTACCCACTTCGGTGGGGTGTAGTACCCATAATGTTGGGGGTGTAATATATGATGGTTACCCGGGTTACGCATAACTCCGGGGGTGTAGCATGAAGCCATGCATATGTATGAGGTGAGCAACCCCGTCGTTGCAAAAGACTCGAGTACGTGCTATCGTGATGTTGCCTTGGGGTGAGCAACCTTGTTGTTGCAAAAGACTCGGATAGCTTGCTATCATTAATATGGGCAATGAGGTGAGCAACCCTAGGGGTGCAAAAGACTCGGATACGTGCAATCATTGAGATTGCTATTGAGGTTAGCGACTTAGTGTTGCAACAGCCTCGGATGGAGTTCAATCCCTGTGATTGGCTCATATGGGTCTTTGTCACGTATCCCGGTGTTGTGTCAGTCTTCGGACCTGAGTCGGGGACTTGTGAGCAGGTCCCGGCACATCATCAGCTTTCGAGCATGAGTCGTGGTATTGCATGAGACAAGATTCGAGTAAGGAAGGGTAATGAGTAAAGATGAAGGAAAGAATGAATGTATGAAATGAACGTTAACGAATGATCCTAATAATGTATGAAAGGGATCCTTGTCATTAGACCTCAGTAATCGTGGTTGTGTGCCATGAAGAGGGTAAAGCCTGACAGGATCTAGAAAGAAGTGAAAGATAATGATGTACGATAATGACGAATGTAACGAACGAAATGACGAAGATAATAATGATATTATCTGTTTGTACGTATGATGTGTGAACGCATGTATGTAACGATTGTTTTTATTAAGAAAGTAAAGAACGGTTTTATGAAAGAAAAGTAAGTTTTATTATAAAACTAGAACTCACTCAGCAACGCTGACTTTGATGTGTTTCCAGTTGGCAGGTATGTTGCTGAGGATGGCACGGGGCGGCTACTCAGCGTATTTTGGATGGCATCTTTATGTTTAATGCTTTTGTAATAAATGTTATATGATATTGTTAAATGAACGATATAACTGATGTGCAAAAGTATTTTGATGAAATGAAATTATGTTTTAATGTTTCCCCGCTGCAACTATTTATGAAAGGAAAAATGTAAATATATGTTTTGAGTACGATGAATGTCCAACTGTAGGCGCCCGGGAATGGGCCTTACAAGGGTTTATCATTTTAAGTTAATTCTGTCAGGGTTTGGCTATTCTTGAGAAGTTTTCTATGAATCTTCTGTAATATCCTGCCAAACCCCAGATGACATACTTATGTTAGTGTTTTTGGATTTTCTCATTTCTAACAGCTTCTGTCTTTGTTGGATCACTTGAATCCCTTCTTGGTTAACTACGTGTCCTAAGAATTGTACTTCCTTTTTCAAATTCACATTTTGAGAATTTTGCATACAATTTTTCCTTACGTAGTAATTCAAGGTTAATCTTAAGTGCTTTCCATGATCTTCCTTATTTTTAGAATAGATCAAGATGTCATCTATAAAACTATAAAAAATTTATCTAAATAAGATTTACATACTCTATTCATTAGATTTATAAAATACTGCTGGAGCATTGGTTAATCCAAATGGCATTACAAAAAATTCATAATGGCCATATCTAGTCCTAAATGTAGTCTTTGGTATGTCTTCATCTTGGACTCTTAGCTGATAATATCCTGATCTTAAATCATTTTGGAGAAATAATTAGATCTTTGTAATTGGTCAAACAGATCATCTATCCTAGGAGGGGATACCTATTCTTTATGGTTACCTTGTTGAGTTCCCTATAGTAAATGCACATTCTGAAAGTTCCATCTTTCTTTTTAACAAATAGAACTAGTGCACCCCAAGGTGAGACACTAGGACGTATAAATCCCTTATCCAACAACTTCTAAAGTTGATTCATTAATTCTTTCATTTTTGGTGCTAAGCGAAATCGGGGCTTTAGCAATAGGGGATGTTTCTGGTATTAACTCAATTTTGAACTCTACTTGACGAGGGATGGCAAACCAGGTAATTCATCAGGGAATATATCAGGATATTCATTGATGATAGGAACACTTTCTAGATCTATCTCATTTAGTTTTGTATCAACTATATGGGTCAGAAAATCTAGGCATTTCTTTCTAAACATTTTTGATTTCTTACAAGAAATTATCTTCATAGCATCACTAGGTTTCTCACCATATAACAGAGTGTTCTATTTTCATTAATCAAAGGAATTTTATCATCCTCTTACCGCATACAATTTCAGCCTGATTCTTACTTAACCAATCCATACCCACAACAACATCAAATCCTCCTAGTTCAATAGGAATCAGATCTATATCAAAATAATGCTCATCTAGATTTATAGTACAGTTAAGAATGATTTCACAGGCTTTAACTTTTTTTACCATCAGCTAATTCTATCATATATTTATGCTTTAACTTCTCTGAGGTTAAATTAAGTAACGGTCTAAATGTATTTAAAACAAAACTACGAGTTGCTCTTGTATCAAATAAGACTGTTGCATACCGATTGTTAATGAGAAACGTATCCGTTAATACTTCTGGCTCATGCTGAGCTTCTTCAGCTTGCATTACGAAGCTCTTCCACGGGGTTGTTTTGGTTGACTGGAGCCTTGCCCTTCAATTGTGGACATTCATTACGAAAGTGATTTTCGTTTCCACACTGATAACACACTGGTTTAGGGTTGGTAGGGCTCTTACAGTCTCGGGATATATGTCCCTTCTTTTTGCAGTTATAACAGATTACCATCACGCATTTACCATGATGATATCTTTAACAGGTACTGCACCATTGCTAATCCCCTGTACGTGATTTCTTTTCTTGCGCCACTCCTAAGAAATTCCTTGTGGTTGTCGGCTTACCCTTCTCTTGGTGTTTCCTCCAAATTTCCCTCCCTTGTGATTGTCATTCCATTTTCTTTTCTCCCCTATTTTTTTGATTACTTAAAGATCCATTTCTTATCATCTCATCAGTTAGACTCCCCGAAGGCTTACTGCATCCAGAAAAGTCTTAGGCATGGAAGATTTGACTAATCCTCTTATTTGTGGTACTAAACCCCAAA
Organism: Flaveria ramosissima; assembly: GCA_025215565.1. Classification (NCBI taxonomy): domain Eukaryota; kingdom Viridiplantae; phylum Streptophyta; class Magnoliopsida; order Asterales; family Asteraceae; genus Flaveria; species Flaveria ramosissima. The sequence continues at coordinate 42,262 of JACVEC010000311.1, read as the reverse complement.
TATACCTTCCTATTCTTTTTGTTTCGGGTGTTATCAGATGTGACACTAATCTAGAGAGTTCGTTGTACCTATCAATATACTCCCGATGTGTTGCTCCTTTCATTTTTAATGCCAAGAACTCAGTTTCTAATTTTTCTATTTCATTATAGGGATAATACTTTTTAATTACCATATTCCTGAATTCTTCCCAGCTCATCTTGTTCATGACATACCTCCCTTTTGTTTGTATTCCCATTTTCCACCAGGATTGTGTCTCTCCTTTAAGTGAATGTGAAGCAAACAGTGTCTTGTAATTGTCGGCACAATTGCTAATTTCTAATACTGATTCTGTCTCATCCAACCAGCGCATAGCTTGTACAGCTCCTCCTTTTCCATCAAATTCTCGGGGTCTGCATGACATGAAGGTTTTGTAGGAGCATCCTTTTCTAAGTTTGTTTATAATTCCTCTTCTTGTCACCTCCTGTATCAACGTCGGTATTGCAGCTTCTATTTGCTGAGTTACTAATTGAGAAATCCTGTCGTTCTCATTTGTAGTAGTGATCATAGGAGTTTCCTCTCCGAGTCTGGTTGTGGGTCGCCGTTCTTCGCACGGGTTGAGTGTTTCTTTTCGGCGACATGATTCACTATAGTTAATTATGATTGATATTAAAAAGTCAAAATTTATAGCTTTAATATAAATTTGTCTAACACATAACAGGTAATGATTTTAAATACAAAAGATATATATATCATTATGTTTTTATTTTCTAAGGGTTGACATGTTAGATTTAGGAGATAATTCTAATTCTTGCAGACCCAGTTCCATATCTTTGTAAAGATACTTTTCTTAGGTGCCTTTAATTTCTTAACATCCTTCTGGATCTTCCGGATTCCCTGCTGTATTTTCTTAAGCCTTTTAAGGGTCTGTTGGGCAGTCTCTACTTGATCATTATCCAGCTTTTGTCTTTGGTTTCCTTTTCTTCGGCCTCGGGGTAATCAGAATTTTTTATCTCCAAGTCTTCACCTTTCTTAACCAAAATCTCTTACCACGTCGTACTTTTTCCTGGGAGTCTTAATTGTATAACCTCTGACTGTTATTGGTGCGCGTCGAACATATAACCTTGGTTTAGGGTCATTCTTAATTTCAGTTTGGGTAGTTTCCTCACCATTCTAAGGTTCCGGTTCGTGTGTTGTTTCTTTAGGATTGCTACGGTTTGAGCACTCAGAAGTCTTCCTATGGTAATCATCTGTATTATAAGCACTCACAGCTGCAGAATTATTATTTTATACATTTTTATCAAAACAGTTAGTCACATCATCTTACACATATTTTACATGTAATGCAAAAATTAGTCACATCATCTTACACATATTTTACATGTAATGCAAAAATACGTTTTTGCTCTTAATGTATTAACATGTAGAAATAAGACATGCATGTAGTCACAAAATTCACATATGCTCATAACATATATATATATATATATATATATATATATATATATATATATATATATATATATATATATATATATATATATCATATATATCTATATATCTATATATATATTATCTATATATATATATATATATATATTCTCTATCATATCTATATATATATATATATATATTATATATATTATACTTGAATTCATTATAATATGAGCTTATGGTTATAGTCTAGGTATCTTGCAGTACCTAATTCTCTATAACTATGGCTCTGATACCACCTGTCACATCCCGACAGAAGCGTGAAATGCTTTAGATATGACTAGCTTGTTCAGAACGCAATAATCAGAAAATTAACAATCATACAATAAAAACATTAACATAACATATCACATAATAATAGATAATCGAAGGTTAGGGTAACATCATAACATTAGTAGACAAAATTTATCATAACCCTATTACAAAACATGTTATCTAACTGCTACATCTTCAGAGACGATGGAAGTGAGCGTCCACCGATACACTATGATCGTACAGATTAACATTAGGTTCACACAGACTTTTCCCATAACTTCACCCTAGCCGTTATACACATTAAAGAGAACATAATGCTATTAGACATGATGATTTACTGAAAAAGCATACTTAAAATAATCAACATAAAGTTGGTGAGATCATAGGGTTAATTCCTGAACAAAATACATATACTGATGCAACATAGATAAGATTACAACCAACATACTTATAAACGGGCGATTCATAACTGTCACAAATATAAATCACAAAATCAGATAATATAGCATTGCAACACTCATCCTATTGGTGCAGGAAATAATTTCCTAAGTAGCGCTACCTATATTATCCAACAGTTCCACATCTGAATTAATAGTTGTAACATAAATGATAGTAATATCAAAAAATCTTATATATATGCATCAGTCTCAAACAGTATGCTTTTTCCTTAAAAACTTATAAGTACAAAAATAGGGCTATGAGTCTCACCTTTTTCTCCGGTGGATTCCTTATAAAAATATTTACAAAAAATAATATTTCTTTAAAATTTTCAGTATCTCATATTACAAAATCAACACAGAAGTTATAATCATCCATATGTCATGAAATTTTTATAGCAGATACATATAAAATCTAATTAAACATGCCAAAGTTTCATATATTAATTAGTTATAGTTTATTTTCTAAAATTTTTAAAATATTTGTATAAACTAGCAAATGTTACATGTCTCTAAATTTCACCAAAATTTATCAAATTCACATACCAAAATTTATCTACTACTTCATAATTTCCTGAAGTATTAATCATAACAGATTTCTTTTTCAATGATTTTATATTATTCTGACAACAAATCGGTAAAAATAGCAGACATATCCAAAAATTCCCAATTTCAGACAAACTGTCTAATCAATTTATTATCTTTGTTAACTTTTTCTTGATTTCATGTTGTAAAAGTTTTTGTTTATTTTTTTTCCTATTTTGAATTATAGATTCTTCTAAAATTGTAACTTAAGCATAACTATGAATTAAGTCATAAATTTATTCTATAGGTCTATAAACATAAGAATTATCATATATTTTTTCTAAGCTTTTTTACAGATTCGGATCTTGTGAATTGGTAATTTTTCTTTCAATAACTTCAATAAATTATATACATTTTTTTTACTTATCATGATCCATACAAAATTTGCAGATCACTTTCTTAATATTCTACATAATTCACAGTTTATATTCCCATAATCACATCATTTATCAATAAATCAAATTTGTCAGATACCTATAGTTTTCAACCTTTATTTGTATCTTTTGTTTGATTTCATAGTTTCATTTCATATTTTTTTAGATTTTCAAACCTTTCTTCACTGATTTTTGGATAAAATGAAGGTTTAGTGTTAGGACCTGGTATTTGAACGAAATACCGAGTGATTGCGTGTTAAACCAACTCAAATAGTGCGGAATCCTATTTGATTGGCGATCCAATCAGTGAGAACACACGATGAATCAATCAAGAATTGATTTCAACGTCAGAAATCGATTAGGAACCGATCTGATGTGTTCTATGAACTTGGAGAACGATTTGGGAGGCTTCTGGACGGCTAGGGTACGTCTGGAGTCGTAATGGGATGAATGCTTACGTTTTCCCACGAATTGGGTCTATTTATAGGTTAGTATTGGTCAATCGTGCGACTGGGCCATAAGTATGGTTCAGTCGTGCGATTGAACCATGCGGTTGATTCATCCGCACGACTGAGTGTTCAGTCGTGCGATTGAGTCAATCTTATGTGTCAATCATACGACTGATCCAGTCTCCTGGTTCAGTCGTGCGATTGAGTCAATCGTATGAAGTTATTCATGCGTGTGGTCCATTCGCATGGGCCATCCGCATGAGAACTTCATTAAGTTAAGTTTGAATGTTCTATTTAATATAACTTAATGTGCACTCATTCAAACATTCATAAACCCAATTAATTCAATCACAACTCATTAATGAAATATTAAACATTACAAGTAACAACCAATTCATATCATTTCATTAATCAATTACAATTACATCAAAACAGACAGACAAGTTCATTACATTACAAATCATGATCTAGGGACATACATGTATCAACAAACTCCCCCTTGGACCTAGATCTATCTATTCTCTTGTCTTCTGCATAACCTCCTCCTTATATCTCTTGTACTTCTCCTCTTTAGTGACTCCTGCGTGTATCTCAAAAGCAAAGCAGAGTCTTATGACGTTTTGGAATTGGAGGGCTTGTACAATATCTTGCGTGTCATAGAACAGTGGCCACTTATATAATGTGTAGACATCATTAGCAGATAAGTTGGTTAGCCACATTGGGTCGAATACCCTGATAGTATCCATTTGGCCCTCTCTGTTTAGGACTATGACCGCTTCAGCTGTTCTCCAATCGTAGTACCACCATTTGAAGTGGGGAGTGAAGTCCTGTGGCATTTCCCTTAGAGGGATTCTTGACATAGTGCGCGGAGGACTCCACTTCAGCACTATCTTGGCTTACCAGTTATGGGATCAACTTCAGAACGTCTGATATACCTCGTAGGTTGTTGAGGTTTGAAGTTGACCCACCTGGTGTGGTACTCTTTCCTCAGGGCAGCCTCAAACCAGCCTGACATCTTCCTCGGGTCAGCATACAGCAGCTTTAGTTTAGCCAGCTGGTTGAGCTCAAAACCAGGTAGAGTCTTCAGATCATGTGGGAACCTGAAGTACTCTATGCCCTGCTCCCTCTTAACAGCATACGCGTTAAGGTCTTCAAAATATGCCCAAGAGATAATCCTGCCCGACACCTTATGGTGTTTCTTGACTTTGTAGAGCTTTGTGTAGGCATCTCTCTTTGGTGCAGCCCGCTGGGCTCTCACTTCCTCAAAACAGGCAGCCCATTCAGCCTTACGAATATCTACATCTGCATTGGAGGCTTGGGCTGTTTCTTCAGTCTTTTCTGCTTCTTGCTCCATCTTGTTGAGTACCTCAAAAGTATCACTGACTAGGGATTCACCCAAATTGGGGACCACATTTCCCTCGGCGTCAGCGTACTGAGGATACTCTTCTGCAGTGATGTCTTCAATCTCAACCTCATCAATGTCGTTCAGTTCCTCATCACTGGTTGAGTCCACTGTTGGAGCATCCTTCACGATTTCATCGGGATTGAGTTTGAACATTTCAGCTATTTGCTCATCAGACAGGTCATGAATTATCTCCCCTTCTTCAGGGGTATAACTCACAGACCGTCTTACTATCCCTTGTAGGTCAAGAATCATAGTTAACTGAGTCTTGACCATTTGAAGGGGAGTAAAGTCAAACTCATCCCTCTGAAAGTTTGGATCTGTTTGATATAAACATTCAACACATAAATCATTAGTAATTAATCAAACAGACATACATTAACTTAACTTAATATATATAAACATTTAATACATTTGTTTTTCATTACATGATTCAAGTACAAAGTAAATAAACAAATAAAACATCTAATCAGTACTTTGATCCTGAATCTGTGGTGTGTCGCTCGGAGGAGCAGAAGTAGTGGATGACTGGTCTTGTCGACGTTTGGATCTGCGCTCCTGACCTGAGGCAGAGGCCGATGCAGCCGCATCCCCTCCTTCTGCCTCGTCATCATCATCGTGTCCTTCTGTCCTTCTTCTTCCGTCTCCTCATCATCATCATCTTCCTCATCATCATCCTCATCTTCATCATCATCATCTCCGTCGTCTCCGTCACCCTCCTTTAGCTTCAGGGGCTCATCCTTCGACCCCTTCAGCCTCAGCATGATCGTCTTGTTGGTCGACTCCAACTCCTCAATACGTTTGGGGACTGAGCCTGAGTATCTTGGAGTTGGCCACCTCAACTCTCTGCTGGTCTATGACCCGAGCTTGCTCTGCCAATTGCTGAGATTGGGCAGCAGCCAAGTCGGTCAGTCTGCGGATCTGGGCCGCCTTCTCCTCGTCAGCAGCAAGCAGACGCATAACCATACGGTTTAGCGCTGAGAGCTGCTCCTCTACCCCAATGTGAGGTAGAGTGAATCCATGTACCCTGTGAGGGCTGGGCTGACGGTCCAGCCTGATGTGTGGTGGTGGTGGCAGTGGCTGTGGTGAATATGGGTCGGTGAGCTGATGGTGGTGAAGTGGGGGTGAATGGTCTGGTGATGGATGGGATAGATATAGTGGTGGTGGGTAAAGTGGTGGATGTGGTAGTAGGAGTAGTGGCTGTGGTGGCTGTGGTGATGGGTGGAATCTCAGTAGTGGTGGTGGTGGTGGTGGCTGTGGTGGTAGAAGTGGTAGTCACGAAGGTCAACCGACGCTTCTTCTTCTTCATCCCATGTGGTTGAGCCATCCGCTTCCTCCTGGTCCCGGAGGAAGTAGATGCTCCCCCTGCAACTCTGCTACCTGACCCCGGAACGTAGTTGGGGTCAGTATCTCTCTCCGAGGAGTCCCTTGGGTGCTCACCAACCACCTTTAGCCCGTGGTCTGTGGGAACGACTTTGCTTCCCACAGTCCTGGTGAGGGGCTCCTCGTCTGACTCCCTCCTCCTCAATGTCACCAGCGACAAACTCCTGATGGAAGCCGGCCATCTCTGCGACCTCTCCGGCAGTGGCTGACCCCGGGGGAATAATCTGTATCTGTGCCTCTAGATGGGGCAGGCATGTCATCCCCGGCATCGCCACTATCATCATCATCAGAGTCTGACTCTGGTATAGCAATGTGCTCCACGTCTGAGTCACTGTCCTCGTGGCGCCACTTCCTCTTCGCTGGCGCCACATAATCAACCCGGGCCAGATGCCCAAACAGCCTCCTGACAGGGGGCTTCACCTGCTTCCCCCTGTAGACCTTCATCCGTCCAAGAGTCGTGTCGTCCATGACCTCGAGGATAACAGCATCCTCCTTCTCCTTCGGTAGGGAAGGAAGCTTCTGATCAATGATCATCTGTAAGAATCTAGGGTACATACAGAAGCCTTCCTTCCCCTTCCCCTCGAGGTTCTCCACCAATAACTGAATATCATCCTGAGAAGCTGAACGGATGGTTCAGCACCAACGCTGCGTAAGCGTTCTGGATCTGGTCCGAGAGCTCATCAAATCCACCCTTCCGTGATGCTATACACTTCAGCAGCACGTGGGCCAAGTACTTAAACTGGGGACAGAGGTTACTCTTGTTGAGTACCCCGGCATTAATGTCCCCAGAGTACTTGGCTCTCATGAAGCATCCACGGACAGTGAGGGGGTGTAGACGTGTGGGACACTCAGCATCGTCCCCAAACTGAAGTACTATCCTCAGATCCTCCTCAGAAATGTGATAGCCTCACCGAAAATCGAGCTCCTGATGCAGTGAGGCTCGGTGGATCTGTCTACCGATGCGCCAGCCCAAAAGGCCTGCTGCACTGATCTGTACGGTGTGCAGGGAGTAGATATAGCATACGCGATCCTGGATCTCTGAAGGAAAGTAATAATGCCAGCAAAGTCGGCTGCATTCCTGGAAGTCAAGTCCAGGTGAGCACAAATGTTGTGCTTAGTGCTCATATTCCATTTACCCCCATCTGTAACACATAATAACATAAACGTTAGTTTCATTGGCTAAGAGTATAAAGCAACACTTAAACTTTGAATAAACATTCTGTCATGCGATTGGGAATGTACGACTGAAGACAGTCGTGCGACTGAATCATGCGATTGAGGTTCAGACGTGCGATTGACCTCATACGCACGACTGAGTGTGCGACTGGACTCATGCGCATGAACTCTTGTGCGGTTACACTAGTCGTGCGACTGAGTCTCATTCGCATGGTTCAGTCGTGCGATTAAGTGATTCGCACCCTTCAGTCGTGCGACTGAAGTTCATCAGGACGACCAGTCGTCTGTCTCATTCGTTCAGTCGTCCCAAGATCAAATCTACGCAGAACAAGTTTAATCATTCAATTAACCGGTTCTTTAGTGTCGCCTACTCTTCCCTAATAACCTATTTTAACCAATTTTAACATATTACTTAGTTTTAATAGGTTATTAGGGTTTGACTTTGCGGTTCGCCTTTCACAGTCGTATTAATCCAATTAGGGTTTCATTCTTCTGATTTCGATGGAATAGACTTCAATATACCTGTAATATGATGAGCGAACGTTAGAATCACAGAATCAGCAAAAAAATCAAATAGAGAAAATTTGGGCAGAGTAACGGTACTATATGCGATTTAGGGGCGATTTTGCGAATGAGGAGTCTCTGCGACCGACTCCCCTCTATTTATATCCACCCTAATCCAATCGTGCGACTGAGTTCATTCGCACCTTTCAGTCGTGCGAGTGGGACTCAGTCGTGCGATTGGGTCAGTCGCCCTTCTCCAGTCGTCCGACTGAAGTTCAGTCGTGCGACTGACTCACTCGTTCGCATTTAAGCATCCGATTGGACTAATCGTATGTTCCATTCGTGCGAATGGACTTCATTCGTATGGTTAGACCATACGTATGGTCCATTCGTGCGAATGGGTCATACTTAGTTAATTTTTCTGCTATTTTCCCAATTTACCTTTAACTCTTTTATATTAGTTTAATTAACGTTATGAACTATTGATCATCTCAGACATGATCCTTTAATCTAGAAACACATTGATCACCTCAGACGTGATCCTTTTAACCACTTTGGTCACCTCAGACGTGACCCTTTTAAAAATACTTTGTCACCTCAGACGTGACTGATATAACTTTTCAAAGAACATATGGTCATCTCAGACATGACCCTTTTAGTGAGTTTATTCCTTCTGATTTTCCTGATGTAGTCCGACACTGACTCAAGTAAAACTTAAAACAAACGAACTAATTTAAGAAGTTAAACTAATTACATAATCAGACATATTTTTGGCTTTTTGTGAGAGATAAATCCAGAGATTGATATCTACGGGATTTGGATCGGGAGTAGATAGCTTCAACTTAGGTTGATCACATCTGGACCAATTCAATTTTTGGAATCATACAGGCAATTCAAATCATTTGAGACTTTTATAAAACCTTTTGATGCTCAAGTTCTCGGTGTTCATCCAGAGTCGTTAGCAACATAAGGAAATCATACTGAAACTCTTAGGTTTTCACATTGATTTGGACCTTTGAGAAAGTAGCCACAATGATTGTCAGTATGTTTGTCCACTTAAATCCATACACAGACTTTGACACAGACTGGTGACTTATTTAGGTGTAATTATTTCAACTAACACTTGTGGATCCCACACTTATATGGTAATCAACATCCCTCAGGAGCTTTTGAGCGGTCTACGGGTATTATTACAAGAAGAGACTATTCTTAGAGCTTTCAAAGAGAAGCCTGTCCTCAGGTCAGTGCCATCGCACAGCAGAGAGGCGGCAAACAACAATGAATTCTAGAATATCTAGGTTATGCTTATCCTCAGGTCAGTGCCATCGCACAGCAGAGAGGCACATAACCTATCTCCTTGTTAGAGCAGCTTATTTTATTTTGCACAAAATGCACCAACAACATAAGTCATTAGCTTTATTGCATTTGTCTTTCATTTTTTTTCTTTGCTTTGCTCTAGTTATGGTCATCCGCACACATTTGTGGCGTTTAATTGCTCATTACCCCTTATTGGAATATTGTTGATTGTGTTAACCAGTGATAAGATGGACGCCCACAGTCAGTTGAACACTTTAGTTTTATCTTGAAATCACCAATCAGGTCTAGTTGTCTATTGTGTTGAATCTACCAACATATCATATATGGTCTAGCAGCCTCTAAGTCTACTTTCTTTGTGTCACCTTAGGAGTTGCCAGTTTTCTATCATCTTTCCTTTTGGTATTGCTTAGACTACACAGATTTATTACTTTGAACTTTTGCATATTACTAAAACTTAAATTTTAAAGTCCCTCTTGATTTGTTCCTGTGTACTATCATTTTCCAAAGGTATTGAATCGGTATCACAGATACAATCTACCTTATTTCAGCTCGCTACTCCTTCTCCTCTCATTTTTTTTTTTTTTTTTTTTTTTTTTTTTTTTTTATTTTATTTTTTTTAATGTTACTGCTGATATTCTCCCCCTAAAATACTAAAATCATTTCTGGTTTAATTATTTTAGGATTTTAATAAACAGCAAGAGAACATGAGTTTAAATAATTAAAATCAAATAGACAAATCAAAATATAAATAAAATAAATTTAAGTACACGACATCGGACTACACATTTTCATCATCAGGAATTACCTCACTTTTCTTTTTAACACCGTTGACCTCTAATAAATATTGAAAACGTGGTTTATCAAAGGCTTTAGTATAGAGGTCAGCGCGTTGAAAATCAGTATTAATTTTAACCACATCAATTAAGTTCTTTTCAAACAATCCCTTATGAAATGGTATTTAATACCGATGTGTTTGGTCTTAGGATGTTGGACCGGATTTTTAGTTACTGCAATTGCAGCAGAGTTATCAACAAAAATAGGAGTAGATGAGAATTTTAAAACCGTAATCCCGCATTTGCTGTTGAATCCAGATGATTTGAGAACAGCAACTTGCAGCAGCAACATATTCGGCTTCACAGGTTGACAAGGCAACCGATGTCTGCTTCTTACACTGCCAGGTAACTAATCTTCTCCCAAAATTGACACCCTGCTGATGTAGACTTGTAGTTCATCTTGCAGCCCCCGTAATCCGAGTCACTATACGCGGTAAGCTCAAAGTCATCATCATGAGGGTACCACAGTCCAAGTGTAGGTGTACCCTTCAGATAACGAAAGATCCTCTTGACCCCAATCAGATGGTTGACCTTTGGTTTAGCCTGATATCTTGAGCATAGACATGTAGCATACATAATATCAGGTCTTGAGGCAGTGAGATACATGAGAGATCCGATCATTCCTCGGTACATAGTGGCATCTACTAGATCTCCATTATCATCCGGTGCTATATCATGATTAGTAGCAAGTGGAGTCCCAGCAGCAGAAGCATTCTCCATGTCAAAGCGACTGAGAATGTCTCCTACATACTTGGTCTGATGTAGAAAGATCCCATTAGGTGTTTGATCCACCTGTAACCCGAGAAAGAACTTCATCTCCCCCATGGCACTCATCTCAAATTCTTTCTTCATTACTGCTTCAAACTCTTTACATAACTCTTCGTTCTTTGACCCGAAGATTATGTCATCAACGTATATCTGTACAAGCAGTAGGTCGCCATCCTTTTCCTTAATAAACAGTGTACAGTCAATTACTCCCCTGCGAAAGCCGTGTTTCACAAGATGAGTTGAGAGTTTCTCATACCAAGCTCGAGGAGCTTGATGAAGCCCATATAAAGCTTTGTCAAGCTTGTAGACTCTATCCCGATGATAGGGATCTTCAAAACCCTCTGGTTGACTCACGTAGACTGTTTCTCTGATTTCCCCATGAAGGAATGCACTCTTTACATCTAATTGGTAGACTTTGATCTTCATGTACGATGCATAGGCAAGGAAGATACGAATAGCTTCCATCCTTGCCACGGGTGCAAACACCTCATTGTAGTCAATTCCCTCGACTTGGCGAAAACCTTGAACCACCAGTCGAGCTTTGTTCCTGATAATGACCCCTTGGTCATCCTTCTTGCATTTTAGTACCCATTTAGTGCCAATGACTTTAGCACCTTTAGGTTTATCAACTAGTGTCCATACACCTAACTTCTTAAACTGTAGAAGTTCTTCTTGCATGGCACTCACCCACGCCTCATCATTGAGTGCTTCACTGACATATTTTGGCTCAACCTGCGAGACAAAACATCGATAGGCACCATCATGAATGTAACCTTTCTCCATAACCGAGGCGTAATCAGCTGAGTACAACTGATTTCGGGTTTGTACTCCTGATCTGACATCTCCAATGACATTGTCAAGGGGATGATAAACATTTAGTCGTGATCCTGGAGTAGTAGGAACAGCTACCTCAGAGCCAAGATTATGAACATTTGGTTCTGCATCTGAGGTAGTTGGAGTTTGAGGTTCTGAAGTCGAAGGTGCATCACTCGTAGATGCTTGTGGACTTGCTGGTACTGGACTGGAACCTGTTCCTCCTGACTGTTCTGGTCATCTTCTTCAGCTTCATCTTCAGAGGAGGAGTCACTGTCGTTGACTACTCCCCCTGACTGAGTAGATGATTCTCCCTGTGTGCTAGATGGTGTATTCAGAATATCATACATCATCCTAGTTGCTAGCTCATCATCCGAGGGAGAGAGAGGTATGTTGAAGGATTTGAAGAATCCATCATAATCGAAGAAGTAGGCGGGTCCTTTCCTGTAGGTGGTGTGGTATATCTCTGAACGTCGACATTACACCACACTTCTACAAGACCCGTTGAGTTATTGTAAACTCGCTTATTCGGTATGTTGTATCCTAGAAAGATTCCTTCATCTGCCTTCTCGCTGAATTTTCCTTCTTGCGTCTTCTTCAGAAGTGTACATGGCGCGCCAAAAGGTTCAAGATACTCCAAATTCGGTTTGCGTCTTTGGAGTAGCTCATAACATGTCTTTCCGTGGCGCTTGACTATTAGGACTCGATTAAGTGTATAACATGCATTTGCTACTGCCTCATTCCAGAATTGGATAGGCAGTTTCGAGTCCGCTAGCATAGTCCGTGCAGTCTCTATCAAGCTTCTATTTTTCCTCTCAGCAACTCCATTCATCTGAGGCGTGTATGCTGAAGTGAATTGATGAACAATCCCCTTTTCCTTGCAGTATGCCTCCATCCATTGATTCTTGAATTCGGTCCCGTTGTCTGAGCGTACTTGTCTAACCTTTAGCTTGTAGAGAGATTCCAGAGTGGTGACTAATTCCTTGAATGACTCAAATGTTTCTGATTTGGATTTCAGAAACATTACCCAAGTGAACCTTGAGTAGTCATCAGTGACCACAAAACAGTACAGATCGCCTGCAATGCTCCTTGTACTGACTGGACCAAACAGATCCATGTGAAGAAGTTCAAGAGGAAGTTCTATTGAATGAACTTTCTTTTCCTTATGAGACTTCTTTGTCTGTTTGCCTTTCTTGCAAGCTACACAAAAGTCAGGAAGTTGGAAGTTCTTGACATTTACTCCTCTCACTAAGTCCTTCTGAATCAAGTGATTCATCTTCCTTTGACTAATGTGTCCCATTCTCCTATGCCAGGAGATTGAGTCCTTCTCAGTAGCTTTAGATAGAAAGCACTGCACTTCTTGATCCGTTGGAGCAGCTGTTGACAGATCCAAGACATATAGATCCTTATATCTTGAAGCAGTCATCAGAACTTGATCCTCTGGAATCATATAGTCTTTCTTCAGCACGTAACACTTGTTGTTGTCGAAGATGACTTTAAATCCTTTATCGCAGATTTGGGAAACAGAAAGCAAGTTATTTTGAAGTTGTTGAACGTAGTTCACCTTATCAAACTTCTTTCTGATTTCCCACTTCTCCCTGTGCTGTGATGTATCCTCCCTTGTTTCCTGCAAAGGAAACATGCCCTCCTTTTATTTGTTTGACATTTGATAAAAGGGCTCTATTTCCTGTCATGTGCCTGGATGCTCCGCTGTCTATAATCCACGTGTTAGTCTCAGCGCTATACCGAACACCCTGCACATATCAAGTAAATGTTTTAGTTTAGGTTAGGAACCCAAGCCTTTACTGTCTTGGGTTTCCCAGAGGCATCACACATCATAAACTCTACCCATTGACCTTTAGAAGGTGAGGGTAACTCAGATTCCTTCTTGTCATCAGTATCAGTCACACAGGTAGTCTTCTCTTTCCATAAGCCAGATTTGTGCAATGCCTGTTTATGATAAACAGTCGTCTGGCTTACAGGTTGAACTTTAGGTTCACTAGATCTTCTAGGTGGAGTTAGAGAACTCCTCTTAGAAGACCTAGGTCTAGAGTCCTGAAGATCAATTTTCTTCCTAGGTGTCTGATAGAAAGGACAATAGGAAGCAATATGTCCACATTCTCCACAGTTGTAGCACGATCTGCTATCAACCTTATAGTTTGACTTTCTTTGTGGAGAAATGCGTGACACTTTAGTAACATCAATTACTTTAGGTTTTGACTCTTGCATGTTTGATGTTTTCTCTGGTTTAACAAATTTAACTGTTTAACCTTGTAACTTGTTCAACCTTTTGGTTAACTGGTTTTTGACTTGTAGCATGTGAAAAATTAACGTTTGAAGTCTTTTTGGGTTCTGATTTGACTCTGTTTGACCCTGACTTTAAGTTAATTTTTCAAATTCATTTTCCAGATTAACACAAGGCAATTTACCCTTTGCCTTTGAAGTGGCCTCCTTTTGTTTCTGTCCAGATTCAGTAGATGAACATGATGTGTCTGGATCAGTAACAAGAGGAGTGGTCACCACATGATCCTTGATTGGGTTGTTGTTTACTGGTCTAGACTTGGTGTTCATCAAGGTCTCAGGTGGTGGTGGAACCCTGTACTTTGTATCCTAATCCTCCATTATTTCTTTCTCTCACTAAGTGTTGAACTATGTGTGAAGAACTAGTCCAACTATGCAGTTTCTGTTTAAGGAATTAACTTCTACTTCTAGAACTGCCTTTTGTTTCTTAGTGTCCTCTAGGGAGTTTAGATAGTACCTAATGTCATTTGATTGATTAATTAAAGGCAACTACTTCGGTTTCCCTAAGTTGCTTAGTCAATAGGTCTATCTTTTCTTTATAACTATGCTCATTTTGTTTTAGAACTCTATTGGCCTCAGTGCATAGTTGTAAGTCCTTTACTAAGTTATCATTGTGATCTAATAACCTAGCAAATTTTTCATCAATGCTATTCCTAAATATCACAGTTAGAACAAGCATGATTATTAAACAATTGGTCAGTTGTACTTACCTGTGTTGTTTCAGAGGAGTTAGCCATCAACGCAGCATCAGACGTCTCTGGTTCTGGTGATTCTGACTTTTCTGAATCTGACTTGGAAGTTTCCTCCTTTGGTGTGTAACTGACTTCAGCAGTTGTTTCAGTTTTCTTCACTGTGTGACATTGCTATATCAACTGCTAAATCACCTTCACTCGCAGAATCATCATCAATATCTTCAACACTGGCAATGTTAGATTCTGGGGTTGACAAATCTAAAACTCCAGTCCTGTCCTTCATCATCATGAGCAGTCAAGGCTTTTGGGTCCTTGTTTGATGAAGTAGAACTAGAGGCTTGCTTGTCTTGGTGAGTAAAGGATGAGAACGGGTTCCCATTACCCGTCTTCTTTGGTTTGACACATTCCCTCTTGAAGTGCCCTTTCTCTCCACAGTTGAAGCAAGTCACCTTGCTCTTGTCAAAACCAAATGTGGTATCCTTAGTAGCTATCAAGTTCTGTCCAGTCTTCTTAACAAACTTTTCTTCGCCTTCGGACAGCGCTAGCTAAGGCCCACATTATATCCATCCTTTCCAGCTCCATTTCATCTACCTGCTCGTAGTCTTCATCAGCCAAATGACAGTTTCCAATCTTCCCAGCCACAAGTCCATCATATGAATGAACACAGCAGCGAGAAGATCCATATGCTCTCGTGCTACTTCTACGGTCACATTACCGAGGTTCTCGGTCTTCAATTGTAGCACTTCATTCTTGATCCAATATAATGGGTACATGATGACCCTGACGTGTCTGATCCAGAAGTAGAAGCATGTGAAGGACCTGACGAGCTAGACACAAATGCTGTCTGGAGAGGTGCTCCAGAAGTCTTAGCTTGAGGCGTGGCATTGTATAAAGCTGGGTTTTGTGTATATGATGACTTCTGTGCTCTATACTTCATCCTTAGTGCTTCTTCACGCAGTCTAAGAATAAAGTCATTTATATCCAGCTTTATAAGTATTCCATTCTGTCTAAGATTAGACACGAATGAGGCCCACTTATCAGGCAATCCATCTGCGAAGTTGCTTACTTTTTCTTCCATAGTTGTCTCCACTCCATGTGTATGCAACTCGCTCATCAAATGGTAGAATCTGTCTATGACTTCATCTAACCCCTCGTTACCAATTGATGAGAAGTTATCGAATTCCTTCTTTAACTCTCCTTTGCCTTGATTGCCTTTAACGATGCATTCCCATCATACCTTTTCTCTAGCTCATCCCACAGTTTCTTGGACTGCTTGTTCTCTGAGTACTGGTGGAATATATCTTTGGGGATCGACTGAGTTATCATCGCATAAACTTTTTCTCAGCATTATACTTTACTTTCTGAGCGTCAGTCATCCCACTTAACGTTAATTCACTCCATCTGCTCCCACCGGTGTACTATACCCTACTTCGATAGCTTCCCACAGATTAGGATCTACTCCATTGAGGTAGATCTCAAAACGTTGTTTCCAGTGAGGAAACTCATCTAAAGTCAAGAGCTTTGGTGGTTTATTGTGAATACCCACCTCACTCTCAAGCAGCAGCAGGTTCTGTATTCTTGAGTCCTTCCCCGCAGTAAAGGCTGACATCTGATCTTCCATGGTTACTAAACTTAGAGTCTAATCAAATCAACTTTAACTGGTGCGACTGAAGGATGCGAATGGTCCTTCGTGCGAATGAACTCTGCGATTGGTTCAACCGTGCGACTGAACAGGGCGAATGGTTCAGTCGTGCGAATGAATCTGGTGCGTGTGAGCTATGCGAACGAACGGTTCAGTCGGCCGAATGAAGGTGCGACTAGGTCCAGTCGTGCGAATGAACACTGCGAATGAGTCTAGTCGTGCGAATGGGTCACTCGTGCGACTGAAGCTGCTGTTTTGCGAAAATTTCTAGGTTTGACGGGTTTCAGCCGTAAAAATTCGAAATTTTGCAAGTCCAAATCGTCTAAGTTCGTAGAAACTGAACTTCAATGAGCAGGGAACGTCCAAGATCACTTTTGATGCAAAAGATTGCGTTTTTCGTGCAAAAACACAAACTTTTATGCAATCTTGATTGAATCAACACGAAATCAAGAGCCAAAGCTCTGATACCACTTGTTAGGACCTGGTATTTGAACGAAATACCGAGTGATTGCGTGTTAAACCAACTCAAATAGTGCGGAATCCTATTTGATTGGCGATCCAATCAGTGAGAACACACGATGAATCAATCAAGAATTGATTTCAACGTCAGAAATCGATTAGGAACCGATCTGATGTGTTCTATGAACTTGGAGAACGATTTGGGAGGCTTCTGGACGGCTAGGGTACGTCTGGAGTCGTAATGGGATGAATGCTTACGTTTTCCCACGAATTGGGTCTATTTATAGGTTAGTATTGGTCAATCGTGCGACTGGGCCATAAGTATGGTTCAGTCGTGCGATTGAACCATGCGGTTGATTCATCCGCACGACTGAGTGTTCAGTCGTGCGATTGAGTCAATCTTATGTGTCAATCATACGACTGATCCAGTCTCCTGGTTCAGTCGTGCGATTGAGTCAATCGTATGAAGTTATTCATGCGTGTGGTCCATTCGCATGGGCCATTCGCATGAGAACTTCATTAAGTTAAGTTTGAATGTTCTATTTAATATAACTTAATGTGCACTCATTCAAACATTCATAAACCAATCAATTCAATCACAACTCATTAATGAAATATTAAACATCACAAGTAACAACCAATTCATATCATTTCATTAATCAATTACAATTACATCAAAACAGACAGACAAGTTCATTACATTACAAATCATGATCTAGGGACATACATGTATCAACCGTTTATGAAAAAATTTCAAGTTCTAATCAAAAGGGTTGATTATATGTGTTGTTTAAACACATATATCTTGTAACTTAGTAGTTAGTGATTAGAGTTGGACCTTGATTTTGACAGAAGGAGAGGGTGAAAGGTAGTTGATGGTAGCTTCTTTTCTTCTTGATGATCTGGTTGGAATGGTCCTCTTTGAGCTTGATCACTAATGGTTGAAGTTGTTGGTGTTTTGATAACTATGGTGACCAAGAGGGGGTGTAGAAGTGTGGTGATGGTGGTAATTTCTTACGGTTCACAGGGATGATGCTTGTGAGCAAGAGCCGAGAGCTTGAAAGGGTGTGGAAGGTGGTGGTGGTCGAAGCGTTGTGATGGTATGGTGGTGACCAAATGTGTGTTTTTAGGAGGTCTCGGCCGATGGCCTTCAATGGGTAATCATGATAGCTACTCCTAGCCTTAGTGAGTAAGCTAGGTGTAGGTTATCTAGGTGTCAAACTCTTGGAACATTAGATGCAAGGTGGCGGTTTAATAGAGGTGGTGAGGTGTCTTGGCCGGTTAATGTTAATCACCATGTTTAAGGTTTAATTCGGGTTTTCTAACCCTTTAATAGTCCAAGGTTGAAGCTTGAGTTAGTGTTTAAGTGTTTAAGATTTACTTAGTTTTGTTTTGATGCTAAGTTTTCTTTGATGTTTTATTGTATGGTGGTGTTTAGTTGGGTTGTATCATGATTCATCTGGTGTATGTTTGGTGCCATAATGTTGAGGTATTTGATCAAATAATATTTGGTATCAAGAGCTTATGCATATGAATACATGCACACGTAAGTTCATGCTTGCATGCAAGCATGCATACGTACTAGATATATATACACTAAAACACATATAATTCATAAAGGGTTAGTCAAATAATGGGTAATATGTATGAGAATTGTGTTAATATAATAACTTGTCTAACCTTAATTTTAGGGTTGTCACACTATTGGATAAAGGCTTCATCCGACTGAGCATCTCTCCATAGGGTGCTCCAGTTTTATTAATCAAGAAGAAAGACGGTAGCATGCGGATGTGCATTGACTATCGCGAGCTCAATAAGCTAACCGTAAAGAATCGGTATCAGTTACCATGGATTGACGACTTGTTCAATCAACTTCGAGATGCCAGCTAGTTTTTGAGGATAGACCTGGGGTCTGGTTACCACCAACTAAAGGTGAAAGAACAAGACATTCCTAAGACAGCGTTCCGTACGCGTTATGGACACTATGAATTCTCGTCATGTTTTTTGGTTTAACCAACACGCTAGCTGCTTTTATGGATCTTATGAATCGGTTATGTCAGACGATTTTAGATAAATTGGTGATAGTGTTCATCGATAACATTTTGATTTATTCAAAAAGTGAAGAGGAACTTGTCGATCATCTTCGAGAAGTATTGAAGACGCTCAAAAGTGAGAAGTTATATACTAAGTTCTTTAAATGCGCATTCTAGCTACGAGAAGTTCAATTTCTGGGTCATGTGGTTAATCATGAAGGGATCAGGGTGGACCCTGCGAAATTTGAAGCGATGATGCAATGGGAACCTCCGAAGACGCCATCTGAGATTCGCAGTTTCTTAGGCCTGGCAGGTTACTACAGGAGGTTTATCCAGGATTTCTCCAAGATAGTTTCTCCTTTGACTAAGCTGACTCGGAAGGACGTGAAGTATGAATGGGGTACTGATCAGGAGAATGTCTTCCTAGAACTAAAGACGATGTTAACTTAAGCCCATGTCTTGACGTTACTTGAAGGGAACGAGGATCTGGTAGTCTACTCGGATGCCTCGTATGCACGATTGGGTTGCGTGATGATGTAACAAGGGAAGGTGATAGCATATGCTTCTAAACAATTAAAGGTCCACGAGACAAATTATCCTACCCATGATTTGGAGTTGGTGGCGATGGTGTTTGCATTGAAGATTTGGAGGCACTAACTGTATGGGGTGAAGTGTACCATCTTTATTGATCATAAAAGTTTGAAGTGTTTCTTCGAACAATAGGAACTCAACATGAGTCAGAGGAGGTGGTTGGAACTGATCAAGTATTATGACTGCGAAATTCATTATCATCCAGGTAAAGCCAATGTGGTTGCTGATGCCCTTAGCCGAAGGGTGTAACATCCTGTTTTTATAGATGCAAAATAAAATATCCGAAATATAAATTTTAAATATTGTTTTAACGAATAAGTTTTGGGGCAAATTACTACCGAATTAAATAACGTCTTAATTAATTTTGACGTTATTAAATCGTAATAATGATAATAATAATAATAATAGATATATGGATTGGTAGTATGCATGTCACGTTCATATATATATATACATATATTTTTGTTTTAAAAATAATAATAAAATTATTATTTAAATGGGTTCATTTGCTACTTGATCAAAGTAAAGGGTTAAATTGAAAATTGGGATTTATTTCCCATTGAGATATTGGAGTCGGTTATATATATTCCAAATATAGATAATGATAAACAAATAATAATAACTTATATGAATCTTCAATGTTAAGTTATAAAGTCGGCTATGTATACAATATATATGTGTACTTGTAGTGTTTGGAGTAAAGGAGCAAACAATAATTAAAAGAACAGAAGTCGAGAGGTTCAAAAAAAAATCTTTAGTACGTATAATTGAGTAGGTTCATCTATAAGAATTGGAGCAAGAGAAGCATAAGAATTGTGTATTTTAAAGGCGGGTTCGACTCTAATAGATCTAGTTTATCTTTTATACTCAAGTTAGTGATACCAGGAGGTAAGTACACTGACCCAAACTTACTCATGATACATGTTTAACTATGTGTTATACGTTTTAATTATCATAAGTTTGTATGAATTTTGTGGAGTTGAAGCATGTTTAAATACATGAGATATGTGTTTATTTATAAGTCATGATCATGATGAAAATGATTATGGGGTATGGGTCAAGTATATGTTTTAGTAACTTCAAAAAAATTGATGTGTATGTAAATATATGTGAGGATTTCGGGTGTTGAAATCCCAAGGGGTTCGGGTGTTGAACTCCACATATATAAAAAAAGGGAGTTAAATATATGTAAGGATTTCGGGTGTTGAAATCCCAAGGGGTTTGGGTGTTGAACTCCACATATATACAAGAGGAGTTATTAATCCTCAAGGGTGAAAAATAAACCCATAAGGAATTCGGACGTTGAATTCCAAAGATGTAAAGAGGATTAAGTAAATAAAAAGTTTGGATGTTAATTCAAATGAAAGAAAATATGTTTTTGAAAATGAAGAGGTGTACTTACTTAGCGAAAGCTAATAAAAATATGTTTTAAATGTTTTCAGGAAAAGCACCCATAAATGGTTAAAGCTTCACGGACGTGACTGGACTGACAAAAGAACCCTACTCTCGTCTAATATTTAATATAAGAAATGTTGTCGAAAAAGTTTGGAAAACGTTTATTTTCCATGTAATACTTTTATATATGTTATGAAATGATATGTCACTACGAGTGACAAATTTTGTTGTGAACTGGGACCTAAACTCTGATATAATTCGTGAAAGTATTTTATAAAAAAAGAAATTTGGTGTGTTTCAAGTTGGTATCAGAGCACGGTTCGAGAGATTTAAGTATAAAAAGAAATACTTAGACTCGAACCATAAGTGCTACTGATATTAAAACGAGAGGGTTCAGTCCAGAAGCAGTCCGAGGAAGCAGATAAATGGGGAGTTTGTATTGGTGCTTCATGAAAACATATGAGAAAATATGTGTATACTGAAATTTGTATGTTTGAGATATGATATGATAGTTGGAAAAATATGAATATAATATATTGTTTTTCATACCTGGCCAGTATGAGGGTAATATATCATATCATTGTGAATTTCCAAAGATCATATTGTATTGAAAACGTCAAAGAGTGTGTGGGGATGGGGAGTATATATGCATAAAATGATGTGTATGTGTGTAGTATGTTATAAATGCATATATAGTACTTTTTGGCCTTAGATATATTGTTTGTCTTGACAATAAAGTATGGAGCATTAAGGCCTTAGATAATGCTTGCGGTATAGAAATCATTAGAATAAATATAACATGAAATAAATAAATTGTTTAGAGAATATGGCGGATGAAAGAGGGAGAATGCTATAAAGGCGAGGGAAGTCGAAGAGAAGCTATACAAGGCGAGGGAAGTCGTACACTGAAAGCATGTAGATAATGCTTCAGAGATCAGTGTATTCATCTCGTCTTAATAATAATACAACGTTTGTACCTGAGGAAATTCGTAGACAGATTGCCATTGAAGTAGGAAAGGCATTTGAAGCCAATATCCCATTTCTCCTAGCTGAAATGCAAAATTCTATTGGAATTATGCTAGAAGAAAAATTGAAAAAGAATGAAGTAATTATAGAAAAATCTACAAATAATATGGTAGCAGCCCCAATAGCTGAAGTCGAAAAACGTCACTGCACGTATACTGACTTCATGGCTTGCAAACCTTTCAATTCAAAGGTGAAATTGACCCTTTGGTTAGCCAAAGGTGGATAACAGCCATGGAGACTATTTTCGATACGTGTCATTGCGACCCGTGCGATGAAGTGATGTTCGCGACAAACCAGTTTTGTGAAAGAGCTAAAGACTGGTGGGATATGGTGAAGAAGAAGAAGGGAGAGAAAGAATCAGGAATATGTCTTGGGAAGAATTCAAACCAATCTTCCTAAAACATTTTAGTCCGCGTGTTGCAATTGATCGTATCACTGAGGAACTCCTTCACATGCGTCAAGGCAACAACAGTGTATGAAATCTTTGGCATTTTCTATGATAAAGCGAAGTTTTGTCCTTCGCTTTTCACTTCTGAAGAAATGTGGATGACTCGGTTCCATCTTATTCTTAAGACAGAAATTAGAGAATTTATTTCTCCATCAAAATGTGGAAGTCTTGAGGAGCTTCTTAATTGGGCTCGTGAACGAGAAATGGAACTAAAAAGGCAAGCAGAAAGAGATGGAAAACGGAAGGCTGAGCTGTGGTTCCTGCAGCACCAACAAAGAAAACAAAATTTTTAAAACCTGTCAAAGGGTTTTGCTCAATCAGGAGTTTGGTAATTGTCAATTTTGTGGGAAGAGACATCTGGGAGAATGTCGCTATAAGAACCCAATTTGTTATAGATGTGGGAAACCGGGGCATACATCACCACAGTGTACTAGCCCTGTAAACCTATGTTATAACTGCTATGAGCCAGGTCACATGAGAAATGATTGTCCAGAGCTTAAAACAAGGTTTGCCAAAGCTACGGAAGGATCAAGGGCCATAGAAAACGTGAAACAGTTGGAAGCTCCAAAACCACGGGGCAGGGCTTTTCAAATTACTGCAGAAGAAGCAAAGGTTGAACCTGACGTCGTCACAGGTACCTTTCTAGTCAACTCCCTCCCTGCACATGTTTTATTTGATTCTGGAGCTAGTAGATCCTTTGTATCTATAAAGTTTGCATGTCATAGTTCTTTTGTTAGAAGTAAATGGTACATGTGTTAGAAGTTGACATTGCTAGCGATAAAAGTTTCTTCGTATCCGAAATATGTCGAAACTGTAAAGTAAATATTCAAGGGGAGGAATACGATATCGACTTAATTCCAATAGAGTTAAGGGAATTTGATGTAATTATTGGGATGGATTGGCTGTCCCACATCACGCGTCGATAATTTGCAATCGAAAGATTGTTCAATTTATGTCGCCTATGGGAGAACAAATTTGTATCTATGGAGAAAGAAAGAGCAACATAATTGTATGCTCAATGGCGAAAGCCAAGAATTACATACGACATGGACATCAAGCGTTTTTAGCCTACGTGGCTGATAAAGAAATGAAAGAGAAGAAACTTGATGAAGTCCCTGTAGTTAACGAATTCCCGGACGTGTTCCCTGATGAGCTACCGGGCGTTCCACCAACTAGGGAAATCGAATTCAAAATCGATTTAGTTCCTGGAGCTAAACCTGTTGCTAAATCACCGTATCGATTAGCACCCAATGAGATGAAAGAATTGATGTCTCAGCTCCAAGATCTGTTGGATAAAGGTTTCATTCGCCCAGTGTTTCACCTTGGGGTGCGCCTATATTATTCGTTAAAAAGAAGGACGGTAGCATGCGTATGTGCATCGATTACCGTGAATTGAATAAATTGACCATCAAGAATAGGTACCCTTTGCCTAGAATTGATGATCTTTTAACCAACTACAAGGCGCTAGCTGGTTCTCAAAGATCGATTTAAGGTCAGGTTATCATCAAGTTAAGGTACGAGAAGAAGATGTACCTAAGACAGCTTTTCGTACTCGTTATGGGCACTATGAATTCGTTGTGATGCCATTTGGTCTAACAATGCTCCAGTGGTCTTCATGGAAATCGAGTATGTAAACCTATGCTTGATCGTTCTGTCATCGTCTTTATCGATGATATTCTCATCTATTCTCGATCCGAAGAAGATCATGCTCAGCATCTTCGTGAGGTTCTCAATGTGTTAAGAAAAGAAAGTTATATGCAAAATTTTCTAAATGTGCATTCTGGCTTCGAGAAGTCCAATTTTTGGGTCATGTGGTGAATGTGGAGGGTATTTTGGTGGATCCCGCCAAAATAGAGACTATTATGAAATGGTCACCTCCTAGGACCCCAACTGAAGTCAGAAGCTTTCTGGGTTTAGCCGGTTATTATCGGCGTTTTATTCAGGATTTCTCGAAAATAGCTTCCCCGTTGACAAAGCTAACTCGAAAGAATTCCAATTTTAATGGAACCCAGAACAAGAAAAAGCATTCCAACTTTTGAAAGAAAAGTTAACTAAAGCTCCTGTCCTGGCATTACCGGAAGGAACTGAAGATTTCATAGTTTACTCTGATGCCTCACATGTCGGATTGGGTTGTGTGCTTATGCAAAGAGGGAAGGTAATAGCTTATGCTTCACGGCAGTTGAAGTCACATGAAGCAAATTACCCAACCCATGATCTTGAACTGGCAGCTGTTGTATTTGCGTTAAAGATCTGGAGACATTACTTGTATGGTACGAAGTGCACTATATACACTGATCATAAAAGTTTGAAATATTTCTTTGACCAGAAGGAATTGAATATGAGGCAACGACGATGGTTAGAACTGGTCAAAGATTATGACTGTGAAATACTTTATCATCCGGGTAAAGCTAATGTTGTAGCTGATGCTTTAAGCCGGAAGGAGAGTTATACTCCAATTAAAGTAAAGTCATATAAGCTGATTGTGAATTCAGACTTGTTTGATCAAATTAAAATTGCACAACTAGAGGCACTAAAAAAGGAAAATTTGAAGCGCGAAAAAATTGTTGGTCAAGTTTAATATTTTGAGAAAATGATAAAGGAATTAAAATTCGTTTTGGACGAATTTGGATTCCTTGGACTTGTAAAGTCAAAACAATGATTCTTGATGAGGCACATAAATCAAAGTACTCAATTCATCCGGGTGCACCCAAGATGTATAACGATTTAAAGAAAGAGTATGGTGGCCTGCAATGAAAAGAGATATTTCTAAATATGTGGAAAAAGTCAAAGCTGAACACCAGAAGCCATACGGGAAAATGCAACCATTAGAAATTCCATTATGGAAGTGGGAGCATATTACGATGGATCTGGTGACGAAACTTCCTAAAACTGCCAAGGGATATGATGCAATATGGGTAATCGTTGATCGTTTGACAAAGAGTGCTCACTTTATACCCATTCGTGAAAACTATTCGTCTGAACGAATGGCGGAAGTGTACGTTAATGAGGTGGTCTCAAGGCATGGTGTGCCATTATCTATTATATCAGATAGAGAAACGCGTTTCACTTCTAGATTTTGGAGAAAATTTCAAGAAGGAATGGGCACCAAATTATTAATTAGCACAGCATATCACCCACAGACAGATGGGCAAAGCGAAAGAACGATTCAAACGCTCAAAGATATGTTACGTGCATGTATTATTGATTTTGGTGGCAGTTGGGACAAATATTTACCTTTAGCAGAGTTCTCTTATAATAATAGTTACCATTCGAGCATTGGAATGCCTCCGTTTGAAATGTTATATGGTAGAAAGTGCCGCACTCCTGTATGTTGGGGAGAGGTCGGTCAAAGAGAACTTGATAATAAAGAAGTGGTGGAGGCGACGAATGAAAAGATTGATCAAATCAGAGCACATTTAAAAGCGGCTCAAGATCGACAAAAGTCATATGCTGATAAACGTAGACGACCAATTGAATTTCAAGTGGGAGACTATGTTATGTTGAAAGTCTCTCCATGGAAAGGTGTGATTCGTTTTCGTAAACATGGCAAGCTAAGTCCACGCTTTATTGGTCCATTTAAAATTATTGCTCGTGTGGGGCAAGTGGCATATCGTTTAGAATTACCTGAAGAATTGAATGGTATTCATAACACATTCCATGTGTCATATTTACGAAAATGCTTGGCTGATGAAACGACATATGTGCCATGAATGAGATAGAAGTGGATGAAAAGCTTAACTACATAGAAAAGCCAGTGGCGATTCTTGATCATAAAGTTAAACAATTACGAACTAAAGAAATAAGTCAAGTGAAAGTGCAGTGAAGCATCGGCGTGGTTCTGATACCACATGGGAAGCCGAGGATGAAATGAGAAATTATTACCCTGAGTTATTCAAGGTATAAATAGGTTTCGGGGACGAAACCTAAATAAGTAGAGGAGAGTTTGTAACATCCTGTTTTATAGATGCAAAATAAAATATCCGAATTATAAATTTTAAATTTGTTTAATGAATAAGTTTTGGGGCAAATTACTACCGAATTAAATAACGTCTTAATTAATTTGACGTTATTAAATCGTAATAATAATAATAATAATAAATAGATATATGGATTGGTAGTATGCATGTCACGTTCATATATATATATACATATATTTATGTGTTAAAAATAATAATAAATTATTGTTTATTTAAATGGGTTCATTTGCTACTTGATCAAAGTAAAGGGGGTTAAATTGAAAATTTCCCCATGAAGATATTGGAGTCGGTTATATATATTCCAAATATAGATAATGATAAACAAATAATAATAATTTATATGAATCTTCATGTTAAGTTATAAAGTCGGCTATGTATACAATATATGTTGTACTTGTAGTGTTTGGAGTAAAGGAGCAAACAATAATTAAAGAACAGAAGTCGAGAGGTTCAAAAAAAAATCTTTAGTACGTATAATTGAGTAGGTTCATCTATAAGAATTGGAGCAAGCGAGAGCATAAGAATTGTGTATTTTAAAGGCGGGTTCGACTCTAATAGATAACGAGTTATCTTTTATAATCAAGTTAGTGATACCAGGAGGTAAGTACACTGACCCAAAAGTTACTCATGTTACATGTTTAACTATGTGTTATACGTTTTAATTATCATAAGTTTGTATGAATTTTGTGGAGTTGAAGCATGTTTAAATACATGAGATATGTGTTATTTATAAGTCATGATCATGATGAAAATGATTATGGGGTATGGGTCAAGTATATGTTTTAGTAAAGTCCAAAAAATTGATGTGTGTATGTAAATATATGTGAGGATTTCGGGTGTTGAAATCCCAAGGGGTTCGGGTGTGAACTCCACATATATAAAAAAGGGGAGTTAAATATATGTAAGGATTTCGGGTGTTTGAAATCCCAAGGGGTTTGGGTGTTGAACTCCACATATATACAAGAGGAGTTATTAATCCTCAAGGGTGAAAAATAAACCCATAAGGAATTCGGGCGTTGAATTCCAAAGATGTAAAGAGGATTAATAAATAAAAAAAAGTTTGGATGTTAAATTCCAATGAAAGAAAATATGTTTTGAAATGAAGAGTGTTTACTTACTTAGCGAAAGCTAATAAAAATATGTTTTAAATGTTTTCAGGAAAAACACCCATAAATGGTTAAAGCTTCACGGACGTGACTAGACTGACAAAAGAACCCTACTCTCGTCTAATATTTAATATAAGAAATGTTGTCTAAAAAGTTTGGAAAACGTTTATTTTCCATGTAATACTTTTATATATGTTATGAAATGATATGTCACTACGAGTGACAAAATTTGTTGTGAACTGGGACCTAAACTCTGATATAATTCGAGAAAGTATTTTATAAAAAAAAAAATTGGTGTGTTTCAAAGGGACGACCGGGAACCAATTCGGGTGAGGGCTTACCAGATAATCATGATGCCTGATAGTATGAAACAAGTGAGGGAGTTTCAAGATGAGGCATTGAGAGGTGATGGAGTCAACTCTGAAAGTATGAAAGGACAAGCTTTGGATCGGGGGAAACACCCTGGGTGTTAGAACCCGATGGGCGAATGTGGATCCCTCTCTATGGGGATTCGAGGGGAAAGATCATGGATGAGGCTCACAAGAATCGATATTCCATTTATCCGAGGTTGCCACGAAAATGTATCAAGGTCTAAAGAAAGATTACTGGTGGCTGGGAATGAAGCATGACATGGCTAAGTACATGAGCAGTGCCTGACTTGTTTGCAAGTGAAGGCAGAGCACCAAAAGCCATATGGGAAAATCCAACCTTTGGATATTCCTGAATGGAATATGAGAGCACATCACGATGGACTTCATCACGAAGCTACCTCGTACGACAAGAGGAAGCGACGCGATCTGGGTGATTGTGGACCGTTTAACAAAGAGCGCCCAATTCCTCTAAGAGGTTAGCAGAGCTATTTATCAAGGAGATCATGGCTCGTCACGCCATGCCAGTGTCTATCGTTTTGGATAGAGACACGCGATTTACGTCCAAGTTCTGCAAGAGGTTCACGACGACTATAGGGACTAGACTGCATATTAGTCATCAATGCTAATGTGCTTAATTAGTGGGGAAGACTTGTAACACCTCGAAATGTTTAAAACAAGTCATCAATGCTAATAGACTTAATTAGTGGGTATTTAATAAAAAAATAAAGGAAAGAAATAGGTTATGAGCTAAATTAGGCTTATAGGCAAGAGCCTAAATGATTAAGGGCCCATAACAGCCCTTAAACCTACCTAATCAGCCATCATCTTCTCATTTGTAACCCTAGCCCCCAAGTTTTAGAGAGAGAGAGAGTTGAGAGAGAAACTAAAGAAAAACTTAAGATTTGGAGCTTCAAAAGTTAAAGGATTAAAGATCTGGATGATTGAGCATCAGACCACAAGAAAAGAAACAAGAATCTAGGTAAGAGTCAGCCTCTAAACCCCTTTATAGATCAAACCCGGATTCTAAGGTTTTAGGTTTTGAAAAGTTGCAAAGAATCGCATAAAGCTCACATTTTTAGTATGAAATCATGTAAAAAGCTTAGATATAGTTTCATGGATGATAAACTAAGGATTTGGACATAAAAAGTTGTGATTTTGGGTTAAAAACAAGCTGGTTTGTCATTTCAGCTCGATCTGCGAAACTGTCTGCTCATCCAGCGAAATTGCATATTCAAGCTACGAAACTGTGAGTTTTTCGAAACTGTGTTTTCTGTGAAACTATAGTTCCACAGGTAATTTCACAGCCATGGAATTCCAACGAAAGTTGGGCAAAACTGCTAGTGAAACTGGCAGCAAAACTGCAAGCAAATCTACTTATCTGGCAGCGAAATTGGCAGCGAAAATAGCAGCGAATTTAGCCAGAAAATAATCCCTTTGAATGTTAAGTTATCTGCAGGCTAAGTATTGTGATCCTAGCTTAGATGCTTAGTTTAGAAGCTACTCACTGCATCCAGGTGACTTCTAGATCCCCTTATTTATAAGTTTTCTATGTTTTGGGGCTATTATGCTATACGTTTTTAAATGCCAGGGGTGTTGCCCCTTGGACCCCACTAGGGGCTTGCTGCCCTAGGACCCGTTGTCAGAGGCTGCCGCCCCTGAACCCCCATTGTCCCCCGGAGGGTCGGATGCTATGTACTTGTACTTGGTATGCTATGTACTTAATTAGTTAAGTACTATATATTAAAGTAGAAGATAATATTAATGAGAAGTGGAACTTAACGAATGTTACCCTAGGCCCTTTTGATGATGGAAAGTCTTGCAAAAACTATGATAGACTTCAATTATATGAGTCTGACGTATGATGATGGATCCGTATTCATGAGCGAGCTATGTGCCTTGCAGTGTGGATCAACTGTGGGGGTTAGCTACCGTTTTCATGTGTACCGACAGGGATTAACATTCGTTGTCGATCAACAGGGAACCCTTGCTTTGTGCAATCTCAGTTATGATGAAGTGAAAGATAACGAAAGAATGAAAGATAATGAACATGCTTATTAAGACGCAAAATATTATGTATTATGATGTATGCATGGTCATTATTTGAAGGATAAAGTTTATATTTTCTTATATTAAATAAAACTAGAACTCGCTCAGCAAACTGACTTTTATGCATAATAGTTGGCAGGTAATATGCTAATGCTGAGGATGACACCTAGTTGAGAGCTACTTAGAGGGCAACAAATTGCATTCCTATTTATGAAATCTTTCTATTGTAATTTAAGACAAAGTACTATGTTTTTATTCTAATTGAAAGACAAATGTATGAGTACAATATGATTTATAAGTTTCAAATGTATGTCTATTTAATTCCGTTACAATGTTTTGGTTATTAAAATGATTTTATGATATGATTAACCAACTGTGAGGCTTTCTAAGATTGGGGCCTACAGTGTGTCCAATTGAAGTCGATGAATCAATACAATTTGTTGCAGTACAATACGGATTGATGATCACCAAAGCCCGCGAAAACTTGTATGCTTTTGGAGGAGACTACAAGGTTGCAGACATAGACTTTTGATGATTTGATTCACCAAGCCTAGAGGGAGATTGTAAAGATCAAACCGTGATTCTCGAGAAATCAAAATCTATTTTGATAATCAAAATTAAAAAAAGTCGCGTAAGAACGTTAGTTACCGCGTGAGATGTACTTCTCGCGCACGAGAACATCTTTTATATATTGGTGTTTTGTTCTTGTAATTGTGAACACTTGACAATTTACATATTTTGTATTTGTGATTTCCTGAAACATAAATCTATGTGGAATGACAAAGAAAATATCATAGTGAAATTTGAAGGACTGTTTGCAATCAATGGAAATGAAATTAGAATGTTCCATTATAGATACATGCAAACTAACACTCCTACTTGCAAATTTTCTCACAACTTCGACTACCACTACTATTAACTATCTAGACCACTACTTGGACTCATTCAAATCATGTGACTAAATTACTAATGACTCCTTGACTTGTGACCCGTAGCTTGACCCATGAAGATTAATACCAATAGAATGGTCACTCAAAAAATAAAATAATTCGGCCACATGGGACAAGTACCTAAATCTCAGGAGGTTTGGGCATCGGTAGCATACATATTACAAATGTATCATTTCGCTAAGTGGTTTTAGAGGCTCAAAACTGAACCAGATTCACCATAGGTTCTTGTTATCAAAGCCATTCATGAAGGTATGAGACTTCGAAAAAAACTTCCTACTAGAGAAATAAATAACAAAAGTCTAGTGCAATATAAACAAAATTGGATCAAAATCACAATACTATGAATACAAACTTTCAGGATTGGATGTTTGTACCATTTAAAGCAGAAAACAAAATATGATAGATCGAATGTGGAATGAAATAGGGTTGTTGTGGGGTCAATTCCCAAATTCTTTTAAACTGCATCGAAACACAAAAGGAACGTTAGGTGGTAGATAGGGTGGAAATAATACCACAAAATTCTGTGTAGCTGGGAATCGAGACGCAGGTCACGAGAGGAAATCGAATGAGAGGAACTAGCACATATTTTAAACATGTCTTCTTCATGGAACATATTAAATGTAAAGATTATTGATGTTGGAAAGGGAGGAGGTAACAAGTCAATTCTATGATGCCTCTCTTAAACATATAATTGAAGATGTTTATGTTGGATGAAGCTGCGATAGGAACATAAAATAAAAGATTTTTATTGATTAAACTTGCATACACTTTCATTCATGCTTAACGCTTACATTAATTAAATAAATATAACCTCTTGCACCTAAAGAAATGGAAACCCACTAACTCACTACTTGCTAACTACCCGTTTCTTTAAAAATATATAAACATGTGACTAAAATTAAATTAAGTTGATCGTATGTTTTAATCCGAATTTGAACCCACCAAGATTAACCCAAAGACTTGTATGTACGTAAACGATGTAAATGAATGTCAATAAAAGTGCACTTCTTCGATTGGAGTACGCTTTGGTCATATACGCACTAAAGGGGAATTGTTAACAAGAACGTGGGGTTTGCAAATGTTCTTAGTGTTTTCTCTAATAAACAAATGGAATCAACCGATCACCTGTTCTTACTACCATTAAATAATATACGAATTCTCCATAAGAAACCGTATATAAGTGTGCCTTCCATGAACAAAATGATATCATAACTCCTTATAAAGAACACACTATGTCATTTTCTCTCTTCTTTCTACTAAGTACTAACACCGTTGCTTTTATTTTTCATCATTAGAAAACACTTCAAATCTGAAAAGAGCCTCCCACTAGGCCCACAACCATGGCCGATCATCCGAAATCTACACCTAGTAGGCAAGAACCCTGATGTCTCAACCGTGATATTGGCTTAAGAACACAGTCCAGTTATCTCACTACATTTATGTACTCAGGTTCTCATTGTACCATCTTCTCCTAAGGCAGCCATGGGAATTCTAAAGACTCAAGATTGGTTTCTTTCTTCTTGTTTTGTTACGAATGCATTTCAAACTTACTATCTACCATTTACACTTATCTGGTCAGAAGATTGTGATGAATATCAGAGATATTTAAGAACCCTTTGTCGAACTGAAATGATTTGGGCTAAGGCTTTAGAGTCCCAATCTAGTTTAAGAAAGTAAAAGTTGGCTCAAATGATAGATTTCCTGTGTAGTAAGGAAGGACAAGTTGTGAACATTGGGTAAGTTATTTTTACAACAATATTCAACACTTTGAGCAACATTTTCTTTGGAAAAGATTTTCTTGATTTGAAATATGAATGTGGAACTGCAATTAATTTAAAGGTCAAACTTTTTGAGTATTGGTGAATGGAGTTGCACCAAATGTAAGTGATTTTTCCATTGCTGCAAAGGCCGGATCTTCAAGGGCTAAAAAAGCAACACTTGAAAGAGATGAATGAAATATTTAGTTCTTTGGAGGGTGTAATTAATGAAAGAGGATCAGTTATAGGCGCGTAGAAGGAACAGTGCTTCTTGGATAGTTGATTGAGAGTGTTTTCAGAAGACCAGATAAATTCATTGGCTTTAGTAAGTCAGTCTTTTATATTCTTCCTTCTAGAATTTATCCAAATTGGTTTATAATTTGTTTTCATCATAACATTTTAAGTTATAAATCACATAGGATAGTTCTCTAGAAATCTAATCATTCCATTGATAAATAAATAGTATTTGTAGGTTGAGTTCTTTCCATAATATTATCCATTTATGGAAAGCATCAATCTTTTTATCTAAAATCTGAAACTAGAATTTGAAAATGTGATTTATTTTTCCGTTTGAATGTAAATATTTATATCTTACCTGTGGAAGTTAGACATTCGAAAACCACTAGTTTGGAAAACTTGAGAGTTGCAATTTCGCTTTTAGATTGAAACTATTTGGGTTCACACCAAATGTTCAATCAGATAAAACCCAAGTTTAGAAATCAAATTATGAATTCATGTGTGCGTTATGATCGTGAACCAAAGAGAAGAAGAAAAGAGAGTGACAAATTCTTGTAAAAATTCAAACTATTACAAGAATGGGGTAACTTCCTTTGGTAGTTTTCACATACAAATTTTATTGTTTTAACCCCTTGAGTTTTACAGCTCGACCACAGCTAGGGTCCCCGCCCTTTGCACCCCGCCAGGAACTACTGCCGCTTGGACCCCTCTACCTGGGGCACTACCCCCCCCCCAAACCTCGCCAAGCGGCGTTGCCTCTTATAACTCCCATTACTTAGGAGGTATTCTATATCGAAGATCATAATAAACTCAATCAAGTATGCACTACGCACCTCCTCATTTATTTGATAGATATTATGATCACATTGGTCATTAGTCAATCCAATTACACTAAAATATCTAACATTAACGTGTATCTAAAATCAATTCTTGAACTTGTAGGAGTTATTCACAAGAGGGTACATATACTACAACCTCAAAATTGCCTTATCTAAAAACATGCATCAAAGAAACCTTAAGATTACGCCTCCTAACCCTTAAGATTACACCTCCTAACCCTTTCTTGCTGCCATACTGCGTTATCCAAACGTGTGAGGTTATGAACTATAACGTCCCATGTGTGACTCAAATATTAGTGAATGTTTGGGAAATTTTCATGACTCGAAGCTTTGGGAATATCCTATTTTATTAAACATGAAAGATTCTAGGCCCTAATGTGGATTTTAGAGGCCAAGACATTGAGTGCATATCATTTGGTGTGCGATTCATCTATTCGTGCATGTTGATTCTTTGATATGATGGGTTCTTCCAAACGATCCGGATCCAACGAATGTAGACATTGTGAAAATTTTGGGGGACTTTGCAGAAGGAAAAACCTCTACAACTCACTTTCAAACATTTAAAATAATGTGGTTTTAAATCATATGTATTATGTAATTTCTATGTATTGATTTTATATTCATGTATTATGTAATTTCTTTGTTTTATTGGAGAAAACCTACAAAAAAAATGCATATCCACTACAAAGATTTCGCCCATTAGTGGCGACAAAAGTCACTAATGAGTGAAAGGTTGCCGCTATTAATTTGTCACTAATGACTAATATTTCACCGCTAATAAATTTTTGCTATTAACATCACTAGCGACGGGTCTATCGCTGCTATTTGATTAATTTTAAAATAATCATGAGAGACTATTAGTGGCGGCATGTCGTTTACAAACCATTCATACACCTATAAATACAAATTTAGATTTCCATGTAAGGACAATTATACTGAGGTCAACATGAATGCTTGATTATGTTCAAAGGTACCAATATTAATCAAGCCCAACATGAAACACAATGCAACATCAGTAATCACCATTTTCAATAAAATAAGATAATACAAACCTAATTAATCCTTTGAACTTTTATAAGATGTATATGAAGTTTGGTTGATTCGCTTATACATTGCCACACCAGGT
>JACVEC010000311.1:0-2500 GCA_025215565.1 Flaveria ramosissima | reverse complement strand
GGAGGAGGAGGAGGAGAGGAGGAGGAGGAGGAGGAGGAGGAGGAGGAGGAGGAGGTAGGAGGAGGAGGAGGAGGAGGAGGAGGGGAGGAGGAGGATGAGGAGGAGGAGGAGGAGGAGGAGGAGGAGGATGAGAGGAGGAGGAGGAGGAGGCGGTAGGAGGAGGAGGAGAGGAGGAGGAGGAGGAGGAGGAGGAGGAGGGGTAGGAGGGTTATGGATGGAGGAGGGAGGAGGAGGAGTAGGAGTAGGAGGATGAGGAGGAGGAGGAGGAGGAGGAGGAGGAGGAGGAGGAGAGGAGGAGGAGTGAGGAGGAAGGAGGAGGAGGAGGAGGAGGAGGAGGGAGGATGAGGAGGAGGAGGAGGAGGAGGTAGGAGGAGGATATGAGGAGTAGGTAGGAGGAGGAGGAGGAGGAGGAGATGAGGAGGATGAGGAGGAGGAGTGAGGGGAGGAGGAGGAGGAGTAGGAGATGGATTAGTAGTATTTTATTATTTATTATTAGATTATTATTGATTAGTTTTATTTATTATTATTATTTTTTTGTTATTATTATTTTTTATTATTATTATTTTATTATGATTATTATTAGTGTTAGTATCACTATTAATTTTATGTAAGAATTTTGTTTTTTTAGTTAACATATTAAGACAAAATTTGCATTATAATAAAATTATTAAATACCCAAAATGCCCTTTGTAAAATGTTTTAGTGCTGCTGTTGTCGCTGCCTCCATTACTGCCCCGCTACCGCCGCTACTGCTATACTATTATTATTATATGGAAATACTTAGTAATGATATACTATTTTTGAATAAGATGATGGTAAATACAAAGAGTATTTATTATAAAAATATAAGTAGTATATATAACTTTAAATAGTAATTAAAAAATATTGTAAATAAGATAACTTTAAATAAGTAAGTTGAATAATCATTTTTATTAAATAATACATTAATAATATAAATTAATAATACTTACATTAAATAGAATAAATTTATTAAGTGAGTGCAAAATAGGAATTATTGAGTAGAATATTTTTACCCATGCTTAATAATTTATGTTAAGCATCTTAAAGTTTGAGTAAAATAATAATATTTTCCTTTTTTAGTTACCTAGCATTATAGATAATTGATTTAGTGTGTGAACTAATAGGTTATGCAAGAGATAAGGAAGAAAATTCCCTTTTCTTTCTAACTCGACTATGGTAGGTCTAGAACAAGTCAAAGATAAAATGTTACAATATGATATATATGGTTTTGTATAGCAGGAGGATGCATACTTTTGACATCATCTCGTTTTCCTCATATCATTTGCCTAACTACTAGAGTGAATTCTAGTTTAACACCCATAAACCTATGTCTTCTAGTGTTGAATATCATTACAAGTGTGAAATTGTGATGTAGCCGGAAGCAGAAGGATAAAACAATTGAACCTATTGATTTAACGAGAATACGTTAACAATTCTTTTAACTATCGCTGATTCACAAAAAGAATGTCGATAATCAGGAATTAACACTAACACACACTGTGATAGAGAGAAAACAAATATTTTTTATAAACTTCGATATTAATTCCACTCATCCCACATTCATATAAAGAAACAAAACAAAAGTCGAATGAGCCACAAAACATAGATGGGCCAAAACCCAGGGCTAAATGTAAAGTCTAACAAAATCTAAAAATAAACCAAAATTGAAATAACTCATAAAATAAGCCGTTTTTGGGTCGAAACGATGACCCAACTCGGTCAACGGTCGTTTAGACTGGTCGCAGACTCAAATTGGGACGTCTAGCCCAAGTTATGATCATTTTAATGAAACCATTTTTGATAAATGATCTTGGGCCTCTATAAAAAGACTATAACTTGTTCTTTCACACTTGGGCCCACACCAAACTGCTCACATTGTTCAAGCCAATATCTCAAGCCCTCCAATCATAACAATATCAAAGTTTTCTATTCAGTGGCAATGTTGATTGAAGTAGGCGCATTGCTGGTAGACATTCATGAGGAAATATAGGCTCCAGATGTGTCATCTTAGATTCGTACTTCAAATTTTATTGGCAAATAAATGCATAAAGTTTTTTTGTTAAAGTCAAAGTTGCAAATCGAATGATAACGTACTGATGAACTTGATGAAGTGTTAATGTTACCAATTTAGTTGGAAAGTGCATGAAGTTGACAAAAAAATCAAAGAATACACACAGTATAGCAAAATTAAAAGATGAAGCACACTATTTATGAAACTCAACTTAGTGATTTGTTAAGGAAATGCAGTTAAAAGAGTCGAGAGGAGTATAGTGATTTTAAAATATTAGTCCAAAAGTAGGCAATATCATCTAATGCTTTCAAAAGATATTAAATATTAGTTCAAAACTAGACATGTCGCCATAGAGTTTAATAAGCGCGAGATTTTTTCCCTCCTAGCAAAAAAAAAAAAAGTCCTGACCTATCGCGACGGACAAGTCGTCGCCTTAGGGTACGCAAAATAATTAAAAAAAAAATCAAT
>JACVEC010000310.1:0-25839 GCA_025215565.1 Flaveria ramosissima | reverse complement strand
TTAATATACATTTTGGATTATCACCTGCACACAACTCACTCATCTCACTAAACATGGTCAATAATATATTGTTTATTCTCGCACCAACAATATATGGTTATAGTAATGTGAATGCTTGTTATCCCTTACGTGGTAAATCAAGTTAGTAAATTCTAAATACTTTTACTATTGACCAATCAATATATGTCCTTACTTTTAACAAAAAGAAATCCTTTGTACTTGGTTTCTTTGATGTTCATCGGTCTGATCCTTAGAAACGTGACACTCAACTTATGATTATTTAATTTTATTTTTTTTTTGGTTGGGGGGAGGGGGCATCTCATTTCCTTGAGTGCAAAGAAACGACAACAATATATCATTTAAGTTGTGAATAAGAGTATCAAGCAACGACCAACAATATCTTACTTATAAAATTCTTAAAATGCAGGTAAAAGAGTTCATATATTAAGATGATTAAATGAGAATAAAATAGGATGTATTAAAGGAAATGATCCCCCAAATCGTCTACAACGGTCACAAGAAAATCCCAAATCACTACAATATAACATTTGAGCCCTAACTCGAGCCACACCAAAACATTATCAGTATGCATGATTATGCTTCATCTTGATTAACAATGTCTCAACATTATTACGCTTCATCGTTTTCCCTCTCGTTTCCACACCTTCACAAACCCATTAGTCGATCGTGCTAACAATGGAGTTCACGGCGTTTTCGTGCGACTTTAATGACTCTAAACGTTCGATCCCACGTGATGGACACTTTTTTAGTAGGCAAACACTCCTTGAGAATAAGAGAAGAGAGAACAAAGATTTGGGGTAAATTTTCTCAATAATCTCCAAATTAACAAGTACAAGAATTTATAAACGTACAACGCAGGACCTAACAACTACTCTACTACTTCTCTACCTTATTCATAGGACTCCACTAACTCAACTAATGCATGACTCCACTAACACTACTAACAATTGAAACATGCACGTAACAAGAAAACTGACTTCTAACTTGCAGTCTACTCCATCAAACGATTAGCCTATGCATTCTTCAACTATTAGCATAAGCCCTTGATCAAGTATGGAATAATCATGTGTAGGTTTCTAGAGAACACGAGAGATTTTTATGTTTGTGATTTTCTACTCTTATCAATTATCATAATCAATTATTAATTTAAAGAAATGTACAATGATCTTCTCAAGATATTTTAGTTAGAATAAATTTTATTCTGGTCCATGTCGTTTAGTCATTTTAACTATTTTAACATACAAGATATTTTATCATATCATGTTCTTTGGTTTTATTTTTTAACGGTTTTGGTCCATACCAATAACTCTGTTAGTTTTGTCGTTTGATCTAGGGTATTTTAGTCCTTTTAAACCTAACCCACTATCTTTATTGATACTATAAATCCTTTTTTCAACTATCACCAACCCCACATTATTATTTATTTATTTTTCTTAAATGGTGTATGTAAGTACCCTCAATACCTGAGTAAGACTAGTTGAGACGGGATTTCAATCGGCAATACTTATTTTGACGCTTCAGGACTGACTTATCTAAAAACATTATTGTAACAACCCTAAAATCCAAGGTTAGGTAAATAAATGTTTTAAGAATTACAATAAATGGATAGTATATACTTATATTTTTATTACATACTGTTAAGATGATTTTATCCGATTAACCTTATATGAATTTTTCATGTTTTTTCATGGTGGTACGTGAACATGCATGCATGCATAAATGTTTACGTGTGCATGTATGCAACTCTTGTGTGAACCTTGTGATTATCGAATCATAAGTATGTGAGTTACCAAATCATAGAATTATGTGATTAGTTACTTGAATGTTAAATGCTTTTATCTATATGTAAAGAATTAAGATTTGAAACTTAATCAAACACTACTAATCAAGTTAACATTTAGAAAACTTATGTCAAAAACCAAAACCAAACTAATCCTAAGCACTTAAACACTAACTAAAGCACCCACTTAACACTAGTATCGACTTATTAAGACACTAACTAACCTAGATTAACAATTAACTAAACAACTAACCTTAACTTAATGACTAAGAGAGTCATTAGTACCATAACTCGACACCTAGCAAGACCAAACACTAATTATCCTTTAAACCTTGCCACCTAGCACCTAAATGGCCACCTAATGAACCTAAACACACCACCTCATCAAGCCTAAGCTAGAGTTAATGATGATGATCTCCACTCTCTTGAAATCCTCGGCCAATGGAACCATCACAACCACAAACCACCACAACCGCAAACCACCATAACCGCCACCATCAACCCTGTCGGCCTTCTCCCTCTCTCTCGGTTCCCAAATCACACAACCATTAATCTCTTGCTCTCTGTCCTCACATCACTCAACCAACTTCAATCATCTCTTGCTCTCTTTCAGATCCAACACCAACCAATCATCAAAAGCATCATAACCTTAGCATCAAGTCTTTGTCTTTTTCAACTAGTTTGGGATCCATCCTCCAAGCTCAAGAACCACCACACCAAGTGGATTATCAAGGATCTAGCCAAGCAACTCCCTTAGTCTTTCTTCACCCTCAAGCAAAGTTTGGTTCTCAAAGTCTATAACTAACAAGTTTAAGAAGTGTATATATATTTAGCTAACACATATGAACCTTATGAACACTAGCTAAATCATCAAGGTTATTTACAAAACCTTATGAAAACTTGATTTCTAGAAAAAATCAGTAAGAAAATGGTTCAAAAACATAAAATTTGAGAATTTTATAAAAAACCAAGAACTTAAACAAATTTTTTTAAAGGGTTGAAACATGTGTTATTATTGATAAATTAGATTAAATACTTAAATGTTGTGATTGTGGTAATAAAATTTAGATAATTTTTTAAAAAATATTAAAAATAATAATCTGGAAATTATGAGATAATTATATATTTTAAAGAAATAAGATTTATTTCTAACAAATAACTATTTTATAGGAATTATTTGACTTGTGGCAAAAAATAAGGTGAGTAACATAGCCCCTTTTTTATTATAAATTTTTGAAGAAAAAGCATACTATTTGTATTTTGAAATTGATGCAAATTTAAAAGTTTTGATATGTTACTATTATATTGACACAATCATTAATTCGGATGAGGAACCGTCAAATAATATAGGTAGCGCTACATAGAAATATGTCAACATGCATCTGTCGGATGAGGGCAGTGATGTTATATTATTTGATTATGTGATTTGTATATGACATATATGAATCACTTGACATTTTAGTAGGTTTGGTTGTGAGTTTGATTGTGTTGCATCAATTAAAATGAATTATGTTAATAGACATGCATTGTTAGATTAGCATCTGCGTTGTAGCTTTATAATACAACCATACCCAAGCACCAGACAAAATCAAATATCATTGTATGCAGTGGCGGAAACATAAATATTTTTCAACAGGTAATTATGTTTTGTTGTTCGACCACCGATAAACCTCATTATAGATTTATTGGTTCGAGTAGTCTTACAGATTTACGAGAGGCCAAGTCAATTTATGTCTAAGAAATGCAATTGTGATTTAATATACAAATTTATTTCAAGACAATTTTTTAACAATAATGTATGATCATACTTCGGAGGATAATTGTTGTCGGGCCATCTGTACGTTTTCCAACCGGGACCACACCCCAACCCCGTAAAAAAAAAACCCAAAACTAAAAAAAACCACTGGTGAAATGATGGTGAATCTGAAAACAAGCGATATTGATTTGGTGAGTCCATTAGGAACTACATGGAACCTGAAGAATGTAAGGGTGATTCCGGGTTTGAAGAAGAAATTAAATTCCGTTAGTAAACTGGATGAACAAGGACTAGAAATAAGGATTGGTTGTGGTGAATGAAGAATAATCAATAGGAACCGGGTGATTGCTCATGGTGAAGCATGAGTCATTGTACATGGTGGAGGTACCTGCTGAGGGACTGATCAACCCAGTAAAGCAAATCAAAGTTGGGTTCACTAAATCTGCTGCTAAGAGAGTTCATTTTGCAAACATAAAGTCTGGAGCAGAGATTGTAGCTGAATGGGGTCATAAGTCTAAACCAGTTAAAGGATTGTGTGGCAG
Organism: Flaveria ramosissima; assembly: GCA_025215565.1. Taxonomy (NCBI): domain Eukaryota; kingdom Viridiplantae; phylum Streptophyta; class Magnoliopsida; order Asterales; family Asteraceae; genus Flaveria; species Flaveria ramosissima. The sequence continues at coordinate 21,740 of JACVEC010000310.1, read as the reverse complement.
TGGGCATGTTCCGGGTACAGTCAAGAAAAATATTTGAATCTGGTGGATTGTGTAGACCATTTGAGACAAAGAATGGGTCATTGGTGGAATTTGGCACGACTGAGTTGGAGCCCGAAGGAACTTCAACAAGCCTTTTCAAGTAATTGATGAAAAGGGCCACTACAACTAGGAGATTTGGATTGAAATCTTAGCTTGTTTTTCAGATTTAGAGGCTTAGAGGATTTCTGTTATTTGAAGATTACTAATAATACTGGATGACAGAGATGCTTTGTATTCGCAAGGCCTTCAAGTGGGAGATTATTGAGGTTTGAAGGCCGTTGGCCTTTTCAATGGAGTTATGGGCCACGCCCATTAAAGTTCCTTGAAACCCTAATTATCTCTCTATATATAGAAATCCATTGTATTGAAATTTTGTCCCTTGAGTTTATAAAAACATACCTAGTTGTAGAGAGTGGATGTGGGTCATCTTGACCAAACCACTATAATTCTCATGTTCTTATTACTTTCGTATGTGTGTGTAATTGTGTGTTTCCACTGCATAAGATACCTAACAGAGGACACATGGCCATAGTGTGTAAAATCAAAAGACGAAGGTAATGTGGCTGAAGTAGAATAAGGTTGGAACGTAGAGGCTTAAGTTACTATATCATGTCCCCGGTATGAAGAAAAATATTAGTTCCTAAAATCACATCAGCAAGGCACTATGTTCTGTTTTTTCCAAATGACATACAAGTTTTTGAAAAAATTAAGACAACATTAGTTCCGGTGCACAAAATACATCAAAGAGAAACTGTATACATGCTATCTACAAAAGCAGCTTACATTGAGAAGACGAAAAACAGTCAAACAATAGATTTATGATATCAAAGGCTTGGTGACGCAGGGTACAAAAGCTTGGAATCATGTGGAAAGACAATTAATCATCGATTTACCAAAACAAAGTGTAAATCGAAATGAAGTTTGCTCCAGCTACCAAATCAGAAAAGCACGCCAGCTCCCATTTGAAAAATCAAACTACAAGGCTAAAGTCTCGGGGTGTTATATGCACGTAAAAAACATACCTGGAAGATTCTAGGTAGAGTTAATAAAAGCAGCTGTTATGAATTAACATAACAACTTAACAGGGCTGGAATTCAAGTCACCATTCGAATTGAGTTTCATATGTTTTCGTGCCAAGTCACTTGAGAAATAAGCTATACAAGAAAACCTTAAGGAGTCTTTTTGTTAGGTATGACAAGCAACGCAAAGTATGGAAGCGTTGCGAACCAAACACTAGGAAATGTTGTTTCCCGCTACATTGTGTTTGGTTAAAACTCATCTCATCATGGTGGTCACCTGTGTATTGTTTAAAAGGAAGTCTAGAATCTTAGATTGTTAAAGTTGAACTCAGCGGTGGTAATGAACTAGAATCAAGTGAAGAACTGATGAACAGCCTTCGGCCCCGATTTTGAAACTTGTTCTACGTCGTTCAAATCAAGTACGAAGGCAGAACCCCCACCTTGGAAATGAAAAAGTTGTAATTTTTTTTAATTTTATACTACAGCAACAAACATGGTAGTAATTGAAGAGGAAATTATGGAACCAAGTTCATATGCATAAGCGTTCGATAAAACAAAATGGATCAAATTAAGCAGTGAACTCAGAAATCTCAGCTTTGACACATAACCAAACATGTGAATTAGTTCCCGAACCAAAAGGTGTAAAACATGTTTCAAGTTGTTGGGTATACAAAGTCAGAAAGAAGGCAGACAGATTAATTGAAAAGGTACAAGGCCCGACTGGTAGCTCGGGGTTTCTCTAATAAGTATGTTCTGGACTAGTAGGAAAACTGACTTCCCGTATGAGTTTCAATACCACTTGCACCAAGCAAAGGGTATGTGTGTTAAGAAGTATGGTCATTAACACACCAGCACAGTTCGAAAACAAAGCTAGAACTAGTATGTGTGCAAACTAAAGAACGCTCTCTACGGATTGAAGAAGTGCTGAGAGCCTAGTATGGTAAGCTCTTCGAGTTCTTAGAACACAATAATTTTATAGTACAAACGCAGATGCAAGCCTGTTTGTAAAAGTCAGAGAAACAAAAGTAGCAGGCTAGCACCCATGCTAGTGTACGTTGATAATCTAGTAATTACCGGAGACTTAACTGATGAATGTCACAACTCAAAGATGACCTGAATACTAGGTTACGAATGAAATATTTGGGGCAGTTGAAACATTTTCTCGAATTGGAAGTCAAATACAAGGAGCTAAGGAAAAAAGTATGATGTTGCATTAACAAAAACACTCAACAGATAAGATACTAAAATTTGACGTGTGGGATGCAAAACCAGCAAACACTCCAGCGAATGTGAATGCAAAGATTTATTCAGAAGAGAAAGGAAAAGAACTATTTCATCTCTAAATTAAAAAATGATAATCATCTTACGGGGAAAACATAAAAGTTGGAGCAGCTGCAGTGCGAGGGCTTTTAACCTGTGGTTCAGCGATGTACTAACATTTGTTGAGTTGCTGGAAAACATTAATGAAAATAAAAAATAACGAAAAGAAGAAAAAAGAAAAACAGAAATAAAAATAATAAGATGAAACGTGAACATGTAACCTTATCATGGTAATCTTCCCATATTAAGAAATATTACTGTGTACGAAAATGACCCAGGTGATCGCCTCTTACTGTTCGACCTAAATGTGCATGTACATCTGTCAGATAACATAGTTGACGAACACATGTACAGGAAAATATTGATGTTTTTTTTATTTTCACCATCAATGGGCAAGAATACAAGCTGCAAGGAGCCCCCCTTCCCACCCAAATTTCTGCCACCTTTCAACACTTAGCTATTGAGCCTTACAAGGAACAAGTGATCAAATGCACAGCTGGATTTCCTCCTACCTGACTTGAGGACAAGTCGGTTCTCGGGGCGCGAAGTATTGATACAATTCTACAGGTCAGCCCAGCAGCCCATGGGCCTTCTAGTGGGTTGTCAAATCCACTTGGGGAGTAGTATTAATTTAGTTTCAGTCCTTTTATGTTTTAGTCTAGAACTGTTGAATATTTGGTTAAATTCTTTGTTGAACTTTTGGAGATCATACCCATCTCGGATTGGGTACACTATCTGTAATCTTATTGTTTAGTGAAATCAAGCTGACTAGTACTTGTTTCTATCAGAATCTTTCAAACACAAGTACTTACCTAAACAATAAACATTATCATAAAGCTCAAATAGTAGTGCAGCAAGAAGTTTTAGAGTTAAGATATTGCAGAGTACTCTCTTTGTGGTAAGTGTACAGCTTAATGTTTCTTGCATTTAGGGCTGCAAACGAACCGAACGAACACAAACACGCCCTTGTTCGTGTTCGTTCATTAAGAAATAAACTTGTTCATGAACTATTCACGAACACTTGCCGAACGAGATTTCTTGTTCGTGTTCGTTTATTAAGAAAATGAACATGTTCATGAACTGTTCACGAACACTTACCGAACGCAAATGAACACAAACAAAGGCAAACGAACGCAAACAACTGTTCATGAACATGACGAACACAAAGAAACTCATAAGCACAAATGAATACAAATTATTATAGATTTATTTTCGAATAAAAACTACATTTTTTATTACAAACATTATACAAAATCAATCAAAAATAAATAATTAGTTAACATAAATATCAAAAAAACACTTGATATAATAGTCATAAAAAATAATGATACAAAAATTAAGAATATAAACGAACACCTTAACAAACATAAACGAAGACATTATCAAACATTCACGAACGAACATTAACGAACATAAACGAACACATTATCGAACATTCACGAACATAAATGAATCATGTTCGTTCGTTTAACTAAACAAACATAATTTTCTTGTTCGTGTTCGTTCATTTACTTCGCCGAACGGTTCACGAACTGTTCGCTGAACGTTTAGTTTGTTTGCAGCCCTACTTGCATTCATGAGCTAGAAAAACATGCATTGAAGTGAGCACGTTTTATATAATAAGATTCTAACTCTAAGCCCACGAAAAAGATTTGTATATTATGGTATATTATGCAACAAGTCAAACAAAAATAAACCATAAGAAACCAAGGTGATTATGGATCGAAGGACCCAAATGCCCTTAGCCTTGGGTTATGAGATGTGTGGGTGAGGAGTAACACACTTGCCACTATTGGTTTCAGGCATAAGATCACACACACTAATATAAGAAAACTTTTATGTAAAACTTGCACACTACATTTTCATTCATTGCAAAATATTAAATAGACTCACAAAACCAAAAGTCCATGCTTACGTGACCACTATCTAGCACATTATCTTCTAATTTTCTGCATTCATCCCATGTTTTGACCCTAACATATAACCAAACAATAAAATAAACACATGCTTAATTTAAACCTAGTGTTGACCCGTACCCATTTGACCTAACTTTAACCCGATTAAGATTAATGCCAACAGCCACTCTGTGAAATCACGATCTGATATTAAACCGGCACGTAATCTAAAAAGTCTAGTGGACCAGAATGAATGCTATAAATATGTTGCAATTGTTGTAGCATCTAACAGATAAATTTGGATGTAAGGAAAAGAAAAAATAATGAAAGGCATATAGAACCAAGCTCAATAAGATATAGCTTCTGTTCATCTAGATCCTGGTTGATCAAGAACGAGATTTTCCAGCTCCACGTCTCCATCTACAAATTTTAATATTAAAACAGAAACAAGTGTCCTTAGTCGTTCTCTATAATGTTTAGAAATGACTTACCCCTGTGAGTGAAGCTTTTCAAAATATGATATTGAGTCAACAGCAATATAAGCCAAGAAACCTGAAACACATCAATATTTTCTTATTTTGTTCCAAGAAACGAATTTATATAAATACGCAAACAGAACCAAGAAACCTACGAGTTAGGTTGCATATTAAGGGATTCACAGCAGCTTGGCATGAGTCTGTATCATTGAACTGATGTAAAGCTCTTTCTCCCACTGTTCCATAATCCATTTCTGAAGAACACCTCCTATAATCTTGTTGGCTTCTAGATTTAAAAGTTATATATAAATAGCTAGAAAATTCAACACAAATAAATAACTTTCAGAAGATACACATATGAAACTTCATAGAATTCATAAAAAAAATCCAGTTCCAACATCCATACCCAAAAAAATGAGGTTGAAGCCACTTCACTTCTGTATACACCATTTATTTACTGTATTCTACATGCGGACAAAGCCTTTCATATGCAAACTTATAACGATACCAGTTAACAGAAAATGTTTTAACTAGAAAATAACAAAAGGTAGAGTAGTAGTGCTGGGGTGTGAGGGTTTTTAACCTGTGCTTTAACGATGTGCCAAACATTTGTCGTGTTGATGGAAAATGTTGATAAAAAAGAAGAAAGAAAAGAAAAACAAAAATAATAAAAAAATAAAGTGAAAAGGATGAAACTTACCTCATAACCTTACCACGGTAATCTTCCTATATTGAAAAATATTAATGTGTATGCAAGTGAATCAAGCCTCAAGGTCATCACTTCTTACTGATCTTCAACCTGAATGTGCATGTACACCTGCATACTTGTACATCTATCAATTAACATAATTGATGAAAACATATACATAAAAGAAAAACATATTGTCAAAAAAGAAAATGACCTGAATAATCTGGGTATTGATCATATTCAACATGCTAACTAGATGTCGACTCCTTCGGTCTTCCAACTTTGTTGCTGAAACATAAACAAATAATGTGTCAATATCCGTAAATATTTTAAGATTGTAGCATTATAGAGAACTTATAAGATATCATCATAGAAAACATCAAGAAAAGCATACTTAAACTAAGATATTACAATATCATTTCATCTACAGATCCTGGTTGACCAATTAAGAAACTCCCCCCCTTCATGTCTCCATGTACAAATCAAAATGTCTTGCCTCTTTGAGTGGGGCTTCTAAATTGATATTGCCCCAACAGTACTAGCTACTATACTTGGAGACATCTTGAAAAAACAAGGAAAAGAAAGCTAGTAAGATATTTTACATGTGAGACGTAAATTAAAAAAAATAAACCATCATATTACGCTTGGCCCCAAAGAATTACAAACGTTCGACAGACTATGTCCAAGCATGTCCATAACCTTGCACAATAAAATTATATACACGAATAAGTCAACTACAGAAGTGTTTTATGATGTCAAAGTGTAAACTCACCAAAAATGTAAAAAAAATCACCTTGTTGTCCCTTGTATACGCTCATGTAACAGTAATCAGATAAAATAGTAAAAAAGAAAAAGAAAAAAAAGAGTATAAGAAACCATAAGTACAGGCACATGGTTTGCTAGAAATGTATGACCATCAAGCACACATCTATAATATCCTTCCGCATAGACAAATTGAGGAACCATGTGGACAAGAGCATACAACACTTATTAACTTGGAATCTTTCAAAAACAATAATTTACTTGAACAATAAATAGTGGTATAGCAAGAAGTTTCAGAGTTTTGGGTGCAGAGTACTCTCTCTCTCTCTCTCTCTCTCTCTCTCTCTCTCTCTCTGTGGTAAGTGTACAGCTTAAAGTTTCTTGCAATATTCCTGAACTGAAAAAAGAGTATTGAAGTGAGCACGTTTCATATAATAGGATTCTAACTCTAAGCCCACGAAAAAGATTTGAATATAATGCAACAAGTCAAACAAAAATAAACTATAAGAAACCAAAGATCCTTAGCCTTGGGTTATGAGATGTGTGACTGAGTAGTATGGGTACATAATAGTTCAAAGTTTGACCTCCACCAAAAACTTGTCAATCTGCAAAATCACGAGCTTATGTTAAACAGCCACATAATCTAAGAAGTCTAGTGGACCAGAATGAAAGCTATAAATATGTTGTAATTATTGTAGCATGTAAATAAATAAATTCAGATGTCAAGAAAAGAAAAAATAACGAAAAGCATACCAGAACCAAGCTCAATAAGATCCTAGATCCTGGTTGACCAAGTAGGGAAGTTTCCAGCTTCACGTCTCCACGTACCAATCTTAATATAAAAACAGAAGTCAAAAACATGGTCAACAACAAGCATCCTAAATCTTTCACTGTGATGTTTAGAAATGACTTAACCCTTTGAGTGAAGCTTTTCAAGAAATGATATTGAGTCAACAGCAATGCAAGCCAATATACTTAGTGACATCATGTATAAAGAAATATAATAAACACCTAGTGTTAATGTGTACATCTCATAATGGTTTTCAACTGTCTTAAACATGCAGGCACGTAATCTAAGAAGTCTAGTGGACCAGAATGAATGCTATAAATATGTTGTAATTGTTGCAGCATGCAGATAAATAAATTTGGATGTGAAGAAAACAGAAGTCAACAAAATAGAAAATGTTGATAAAAAAATAGAAGAAAGAAAGGAAAAACAAAAATAAAAATAATAAAGTGAAAAGGAAGGAGCCTCAAGGTCATCACTTCTTACACTTCGAAATTAAAATAATATAAGTCAACGAAACACTCAACAAGTGTCTCTAAATTTGTAGATTATGTAGTGTTTAGAAATGTCTTGCCTCTTTGAGTGAGGCTTTTAAATTGATATTGCCCCCGCAATAGTACCTAAACTAAGATATTATTATATCATTTCACCTACACTTGGAGACATCTTGAAAAAACAAGAAAAATAAAACTAGTAAGATATTTTGCATGTCTAAGCATGTCCATAACCTTGCACAATAAAATTATATGCATGAAATAAATCAACTAGAGGAGTGTTTCATGATGTCAAAGTGTAAATTTAACAAAAATGTAAAACTCACCTTGTTGTCCCTTGTATTGAACCATAGTATCCATGCAACGAGCTTCTGTAACAGAAATCAGATGAAATAGCAACTTCTCTATATGACGGGTGTACAATATAAAGTTCTCCTAAAATGAAAAAAAATTGCAATGAAGTGAGACCATAAACTCTAAGCACACAAATGAGATATGTATATGATTAAAGTAGTAAAAAAAAGAAAACAAGAGTATAAGAAACCATAAGTGATCATGGATCTGAAGACCAATAGATCCTTAACTTTGGGTTAATTATGAGATGTTTGAGGAAATGGGATTAAGACAAAAGTTTCCAAATCCTAGGGTTCTGCTTGCATGTTTGTATAAATCTGTTTCATAATGGAATACAAGAACAGAAGAATCAGTGATGTGTTCACTTAACAGAGATGACAAGAAGTAAATTAAGGGACCTGCATATTTAGGGAATTCACAGCAACTTTGCATGAGTGTGCATCAACTATTGAAGAGATGTAGAAGCTATTTCCCCACAGTCTAATATAATCCATCCCTGAAGAACACCTATAATCTTGTTAGTATTTATATTTAAAACATATGTATTATAAATAGATGGAAGATTACCATATAATGGATAACTTGGTAAAGAAATGTCGGTGAAACTTCATAAACTTGGGGAACATAATCCAGTTCCTGCATCCATAATCAATGCTAAAAACAGCAATCAAACCTAGTACAGAATAACAGATACACGAAAACGTAATAATGAAAATAATAATAACTAATAGAAGGCGTATTTGAGTTTCAGCCATGTTTCTCTGAATCACACAGCCAAAAAAAATGTATATTGAAATCAAAGTTGGAGGGCTAGCGAATTTCTTGTAAATTTCAAAAGCTCAAATCATGATTATAATAATAACAAAGTAGAAAACTCACACGTAAGAAAGAGGCGAAGATCAACGGCTCTGGCCCGAGGTTCTCGCTGGACGGCATTGCCGGAAACGGTTGAAGTCGCCGGACATTTGTCGTCGTGAAGATAACTGTCGATGGCACTGCCTGAGATTGGGACAGAAGTGGAGCGTGATGAGGTGGGGGTTAACTAGGGTTTATATAGGAAGAAGAAGAACGTTGGGGGGAAATTCGGTAAATCAAATCCCGAGGATTCTAGACCATTGCGCGTATCTTGTACAAAAACATTAATCGCTCACGCACATCGTATAATTATTATTATTGACATTTGTTATCATTTCTTTTTATTAAATGGTGTTTGTAACAAGACGAGGTTTCAATCGTACATATTGATTTTCACACTATATGTCTGACTCATCTGGTGTTATGCTGATTTAAAACTACAGCACTACTAGAAAAACTACAATAGATGACGGGTAATATGCGTCATCTTTAATCGTTACAATAAACAACTCACAGCCTCAACTTGACATAAAATACAAATAACAAAGAGAAATCATATCAAAAGGCTTACAATGAAGATGATGTTCTTGTAAGATGATTCTCAAGCTGAATCGATGGCCGGTGGTGGTGAGGATAGGAGCGTCAGAAAGTAGAATTGTAACTTCTTTCTTTGCTTGTGTGCCTATTAAATAAGAAGGATGTTGGAGTTCGTTGTAAGAGGAAGGTTTCCGATTTACAAACGACGTGGGGAGGGTGGCGGAAGCTTCTATTGTAACCATCGATAACCATAAGGTAATCGTCGTAACCGTCGAGTTTAAACGGTCAAGATTTGACTTCAGGATCTTTTAACGGCCCAGATCATTTACACCGGCGGTTACACTCACCACTGGTAATATAATATATAATTTGCAGTTGCATTCCATAGCATCCTTGTAAAACTTTATTTGAGTATATAGTCAACTTGTATCCTTTATCATTATGTTGTAGTTAATATACTAACTAATAACAACACATGGTCATTGTATTCGTTTAGCGATATTTTGAAATTTGATTTGTAGGCAACCGGATCAAAATCGAATATTTTCTACTTATGTGCCATGGCGAATCGAAGAGAAGCTACAGAATAGGATAGTATTTACAGATTGCAATTGACGAACATGTTGTATTGGATCCAGATCATTGCGAATGAGAGTTTTATGGGATAAATGAGGATGTTAATTACACAGATTATACAAATTGTCATAGTTGACTTTTGAATGATTTTAGATTATATTGTAAGACTGCTAATTAATATGTAGGTTATTACAAAATTGGATGTGTTGAAGAAAATGTTTTAAAAATTTTGGGTTTGATGAAACAATAATGCAAAAGTTGATTTAAGAGGTAAAGATTTAGTGAAAATAGGAGGAGGCAGGTGTTGTTAAGATAAACACAAAAGCAAATAAAGATGAAGAGGAATCTAAATTATTTTTCATTAGTATTATTATATGTTAAAATTCAGAATACAATTTCTTGCGTCTGACGTGCTCGGTTTCTTGAATGGTGGTAGCTTGTTGACTACTCCGACCCAATGCTAGAAAACACTCTTGTCGCCTATAACTTCCCTCAGTTTGACCTTGCCCACAACGTTAATGGACAGAAACTTGAGCAAGGATAAAACAAAGGACCCAAAACAATAGAAGTAAAGGGAAAGAATATAATTATGGGTAAAATTAGGGTAACCTTGATTTTGAGATAGAGAAAGAGAAAGATAGAAGAAAGTGGGAGCAATCAGTTCTTTGTTGGCCCACAACACCAACAAACCTCAACAACTGCTTGAGAATATCAAACTGTTGTCATTATTGCCGTCTGACTTCATAGCATCTATTTCTAATTTGCTACCGTTGATGAAGCACATTTGGTTAATTCAACATGTATTGAATTAACCTAAAATCAACATGTATTCCTTTTGATGTTTCATGCATCCTAACCCTCTATAAATTTGATTTCTGTTGTCTATAAGTATCTATTTTCCTGTCTTTGAACATGTAGCATTCATGCATATCATGGATAACAAACACAAGATAATTCAATCTATTAAAAAACAAACTTGTAAATAGAGATTGATGTAACACTTGTTTAACCATAAAAGTGAAGTATAGACCTCAACGGACTATGGTTCGATACTCCAAGCTGTGTCCTAAATAAGTTCTGGCTTATCCTCGCTTTATTCTACCTATTTCAGATGTGCGTAATTCTCTCAATCTATAGAATGAGCATAAAAAACTTGAAATCCATACAAACTTGGTATCTGGAGTTGGAAAGTGATAATCAAAAATCTATGGGTACCTTTTTATGATAAACAGGCAGATTGTTAGTAGTAGCATTAATATCCATATTAATTTATCATCTGTTACAATTCAAACCTATAAGTTGCATCATATAATCCTTAAATTTTAATTATTAAAGTCTGCAAAATACAAAAAAGCTGACCTCAAATATATATATATATATATATATATATATATATATATATATATATATATATCAAGATATTCAGATGTATGTGTTTGTGTTATATATACAAAAACTATTGGCACAATTAGCAAAATTTGCAAATATAGCACGTACATATTTAGAATTCATGATGACAACTAATGAGAAGAAAGCATTGTACCTGTGTGAGGAAAGCATCATTAGTTGAGGTTTTCCTTGGTGGCACCACTTTAGTGTGCAAACTCATCAGAGCTAATTCATTAGTAATCAAAATCTACCATATTTTTAAAAAATTATTTAGCAAGAGCATGTTGGAAGATAATGATTAGCATTAAGTTAAGTATTTAAGTTAATTATCTAAGATAGGTGTATGTATATATTATGTGTAATATAAAGTGTGTAAATATTAGAAATGGGTCAATTTGGGTAAAGGTAGTTCCCGCCATAATAAACGGTCTATGGCGGTTGATCAATGTAACTGCCATGTATGTGTATATATATGACTCTTGTGTACAGAATCAAATTAATTCGAATACAGTATATGTTTGTTCCCATCAATTTCTACTTTTCCCTCAATTCTCTATGATAAGAAAGATAGCAACTTTTGGATATGCCTAACCTCAACATGGTATCAGAGCCGCGATCAAAGGACTGTGAAGAACGATCAAGTAAGTTTGGTGGAAGATTTGATTCATCGTTTGAATTGGAGGATGCGTTTATGCCGGGAAGTATAGATGGGTGTGAAACTTCCGCATTCTTTCCCGCGTTGTATGTAGACCAAGTGGGTCATGGGAAAGTGAATTCGGCATATGATCAGATTGATCAAAAAAAAGAAAGTAGCAGTGGAAATTCTCTTCGCATCAAAGGAAGCAATTCAAACATTAATGGTTGTCGTTCGATGGCAGAAGACAGAAACTTTGCCAAAGGAGAAAGTAATCAACAAACCATATCAAAGGGAATTTACAATGGGTATCCAAAAGGAATGTGTTGTAGTTATTGTCATCAACCGTTTCATTACAGGCAAGATTGTCCAGATCGAAAGAAGAATAAGGAATATATGGTTGATGGAACTGACAATCAAACATGGGACTGCATATGGTATGCAAGCCTCATACGAAAGCAACACGCAACAGGTAACAAAAACTTGTTTTTAACTTTCTCAAAATCATTTGGAGTGGAAAGTTGTGTAGATGGATACACAAAAGAATTCTTTCGGGGTAAAGGAACCATATTAATCAATAACAACAATCAAAATCATTTGATTAAGGATGTTCCAACCCTTAAAAAGAATCTGTTGAGTATTAAGAAGTTAGCAAATCAAGGATTTAAGGTTCTATTTAATGGGAGTATATGTTCGCTTAAACGACCCATAAACCATGAAAGCTTACCCAACTATATGCACAGAACCAAAGAAACAAGAGACAAGTTTAAAGAAGACATGTTAAAGAATATAGAGGAATCAAAGGAAGAACAAAATTCAGAAAGGCACGAGAGAAATGAACAAGCAAAGTTATGGAAACACTTTGAAGACATCACGGTTGAAGCAGAGAAGAATATTCATAGAATCAACAAAGAAAAGGCACCGATTGTGTACCCGACGAAGGTCTCATCAATGCAAGATTGCATTGTATTTTTAGATCTCATTAACATAGCAACAAAGATAGAGCAATATAAGAAAAACTTCAAGGCAGAATTCGAACGTACTATAGAATGGTTCTTGGAAGACTTCTTAAAGGTTAAGACACCTAACCCGATACCACCAAGGGATGTGTTCGGTCATCAAGTTAACCTCATGAAACTGTACATGGTAATGCAAAAGAATGGAGGATATGAAGGTGTTAATAAGAATGGAAAATGGAAGAAAATAGTAACTCAAATGGGCTACACCTTAAACTATCTAATGAGTGCAGATCAAGACAACCTCATCAAGTCATTCAAGATCATCTATCTACAATACTTGGAGATGCTAGAGTGGTATCATCTCAAGTATAAAGGAAGAGATATAAAGATTGAGATAGGAAGCGGCAGCAAGCCTACTAAAGGAAAGGAACCAATGATTTGGCAAGATGTGGATCTTCTCCCCAAGAAGAGATCCAAAAGTTCCAGTGAAGATTGAAGATTAAGGAAGAACTTAATGCTAACATTAAGGGGGACAATGTTGAAATGCTAACATTAAGGGGGACAATGTTGAAAGATAATGATTAGCATTAAGTTAAGTATTTAAGTTAATTATCTAAGATAGGTGTATGTATATATTATGTGTAATATAAAGTATGTAAATATTAGAAATGGGTCAATTTGGGTAAAGGTAGTTCCCGCCATAATAAACGGTCTATGGCGGTTGATCAATGTAACTGCCATGTATGTGTATATATATGACTCTTGTGTACAGAATCAAATTAATCGAATACAGTATATGTTTGTTCCCATCAATTTCTATTTTTTCCTCAATTCTCTAACATAAGAAAGATAGCAACTTTTGGATATGCCTAACCTCAACAGAGCAGAAGGAACATGCAGATTCATTTTCATAAATATCAATGAGCTTGTAATTAGTGTGGTTAACATGAGGGATCTGCAAGATAGATACAAAACAGAAAAACTCCATTAAAAATCCATAGGACCCGAAAAAAGGTAGCTATACAGGAATGGTGATTGAAAGATGTGACAATATTTTCAAGCTTTTTACCAAGATGCCAATTGCGACAAAGTGACACTTAGTGTGAATATGCATGCCGTTCTTGGAGGTGGAAACTTCTACAATGATGAACAAAGATATTCAAAAATCAAGCAAAATCAAGTAATATAATAGATCAGGTTGTAGGTTTGTAGGGGAGATCTTTATGTACTTACATGGCAACAATTAAACCATTAACTATGTTCATGTTAAACCATTTTCAAACATCACAAAGCTTTAAAAAAAGTCAAGTGCAAGAAATAAAGAAATCAAAAATAGTAAACACTTGCTTAACCAAACCAAAACTTTATTGAAAATAAAATCATCATCTCGTTCCCAATTATATGCGCCAAAAACCTAACGCACATATACAAACTGGAACTTTTAACATCGCCATTTACAATACAAGGAGACATATGTGCAGCATAGATCAACCAAACTATATCAAACCAAACCCATGATACTATTAACTGAAAATTACATTATTTGTATTTGAATATATTCTGTAAATATTCTAGTCAATCGAATAGCTTAGAATTAGGAACTATATTTGTTTAGTCAATTATATCTAGCATAGAATGAGGATCTCAACTAACCAATCAGTTCCGGTTATTATGCATCCATCCATGTATATATATGCACCTTTTGTTTAATATAGAATCACTTTGAATTCCATATCTCAACATGGTAATCAAAGCCTAGGTTAGCACCTACCCAATTTTTTCCTTCCGCCTACCAAGCTACGGCTTACCACCTTTCCAATTTATTTCTTTTTTGTTTCACTTCCAACAACTCCGATGGCTGACAAATCATCGCCTCCTGCTCCTAAACCACTTCACCCCGTTTACACCATAACCAACATTCAAAATAAGGTCCGCGTTCTCGACGGTGTGAAGGTCTCCTACCCCTATTGGGTGAAGCTTTTTAAGCTTCACGCTAAGGGATACAAAGTCTTGGCTCACATCGACGGTACGCCGCCACCTGCTCAAGACGATCCGACATTTCCCGATTGGTCAGAAATCGACGCCATAGTTCTTCAATGGATCTATGGAACCTTATCTGACGACCTCTTGATCCATGTTCTAGAGACGGAATCTACGGCCTTTCAAGCATGGTCTCGCATTGAAAAGATTTTCCTCAACAACAAGCGTGCTCGTGCCGCGGCGTTGGAACATGAGTTTAACAACCTTACACTCAAATCCATGCCATCAATCGAAGCGTATTGCCAGAAACTCAAAGACTTGGGTGATCAACTTCGTGCAGTCGATAGTCCGATGAATGAACAACGGTTAGTTCTCCAACTTGTCCGTGGCCTTCCACCAAAATACGACACTACCGCCTCCATCATTAATCAGCAGCAACCGAGTTGGGATGATGCGGTCGGTATGCTTGACTTAGATCATCGCCGCATAACTGCTCGGGACCAACTCTCCTCACCAACGGCTATGGCCGCTATTGCACCCGAACCACCCCAAGGTCAACAAATCCCCACCCAACGTCGTAGAGCTGCACCTAGAAATAACTCTCAACACAACCGGCGCTACCCTTCTAACAATGGTAGTAACATACGCCCAAAGAACCAAAGCTCGGGTTCATCTCAAACAGCCCAATGGTCTGCTCCACCGATGTCAAACCAGCCATGGCCTAACTGGCCCAATCCATACCCGTGGACCCCGCCCCCATGCCCATACCCTACTGCTCCGGGATGGGCTCCATGGGCTGGCCTACCTAACTGGCAGACTCCAACACATCGCAACCAAAACAACCACGGCCCAAGTCGCAGATCTGGTGCGTCTTCGTCAGCTCCAATTGCAAACCTTGCTGAATGTGACCCGCTGGTTCCCACCCAACTTGGAGAGGCTTTGAATGCTATGAAGTTGGATCCTAACGATGATGAGTGGCATATGGACACCGGCGCGTCTGACCACTTGACTGGAGACCAAGGTAAATTAAGTAATCCTTTGTTTAATCATTCATTGGGCTCTATTCTTGTAGGTAATGGCGCTAGCGTGAAAGTACATGGATCTGGTACATCTACTCTTACCACACCTTCACGTACCTTATACCTTAAAAACGTTCTTTTCACACCGGGCATAATTAAAAATTTGATCTCGATTCGAAAATTTACAATTGATAAACCATGTATCTGTTGAGTTTGACCCATGTGGTTTCTCTGTGAAGGACATGACGGATCATATCCCGCCACAATAGCTCAAGTCATCTCTACCCTTTTACGTATCCAGTTTCATCAACCGCTTTGGCTTCTTCCTTTCAAGACTATTGGCATGACCGTTTGGGACACCCGGGTTCACCGGTTTTTGATTTTCTAGTCCAAAATAAATTTCTTTCATGTAATAAACGTCCTAAGACTCTTATTTGCAAGTCGTGTCAATTATCCAAAAATAAAAGATTACCGTTTTCTATGTCACAATCTTGCACTGCTTTGCCATTTGACATTTTACATTGTGATTTATGGACATCACCACTTGTGAGTAAAAACGGTTATAAATATTACATGGTTCTTGTTGATGACTACACACATTATATATGGGTTTTCCCCCTCAAATTCAAGTCCGAAACCTACACAAAATTTGCCAACTTTCATAAATATATACAAACACAATTTCATACATCCATCAAATCTTTCCAATGTGACATGGGGGGTGAATTCGACAACAATCAATTTAAGTCATTTGCTAATAACCATGGACTTCAATTCCGCTTTTCGTGTCCACATACGTCACAACAAATGGTCGGTCCGAACGCATGATACGTCGCCTCAACGACATTATGCTTACTCTCCTCACGCACGCTAACCTTCCTCCTAGTTTTTGGGTCGAAGCCCTTCATACGGCGTGCTATCTTCATAACATTCTCCCGACTACTCGTTTAAAATTTAAAACACCAACCGAAGCTTTATATCTTCGCCAACCATCATATGATCATCTTCGTGTTTTCGGGTGTGCTTGTTACCCAAACACGTCCGCTACTCGTCCTCACAAACTTATCCGCTCCACCATGTGTGTTTTCCTCGGCTACCCGGCCGACTATCGTGGTTATCGATGTCTCGATCTCACCTCCGGTAAAATTATTCTCTCCAGGCATGTAACATTTGATGAATCATGCTTCCCATTTTCAAAATCCACATCCACTGTCCAAGCCGATTATTCTTTTTTGGATATTGAACCATCACCTTTAATTTTTCAAAACCCCTCACATTATTCCCAAACACCTACTGCATCTTCCCACGTAACAAACAACTTGCCACCCCACACATCCTCACCCACACATACCATGCAGCCTACAAACCACTCTCCCTCTACCCCTCACCCCCAAACAAACACCGGTACACCACCATCATCCCCGCAACCGTCACCACCTCCGCCACCACCTCCACCGCCACCACCTCAACCGTCCCACCATATGAACACTCGATCCAAATCGGGAATCCATAAACCTCGTGTTCCTGTAAGCCTACACACTTCCGCCAAACTTCCCATCTCATCTATACCCACTTCTCACTTAAAAGCCTTGTCTGATCCATGTTGGCACGCAGCCATGACCGAAGAGTATAGCGCTTTAATGAAAAATGAAACATGGGAACTTGTGCCTCGGCCTCCAAACGCAAATATAATCAGATGTATGTGGCTATTTTGACACAAGTTCAATGCTAACGGAATTCTTCAACGGTACAAAGCGCGTCTTGTGGTTAATGGTAAAAGCCAACGGGTCGGTATTGATTGTGACGAGACATTTAGTCCCGTGGTAAAACCCACGACCATCCGCACAGTTCTTAGTCTCGCCGTCTCACGCGGTGGGCCTATCCATCAACTCGATGTGAAAAACGCATTTTTACACGGTCACTTACCAGAAACGGTGTTCATGTTTCAACCACCGGGCTTTAAAGATCAGAATTTTCCTAACCACGTTTGCAGGTTGAAGAAATCTTTATACGGTTTGAAGCAAGCACCACGCGCGTGGTACGAAAGGTTTGCAACATATATTACCAAGTGTGGATTTCATAGCACCATCAGTGATAATTCCCTTTTTGTCTACCGTCAAGGTCCGCAGATTACATACTTATTACTATACGTAGACGATATAATTATCACGGCTTCTGACAACACACTCCTAAAACGGGTTATAAAAACATTGTCATCCGAATTCGCCATGACAGACCTCGGCGAACTACATCATTTTCTTGGCATTTCGGTGACCAAAAAGGATGGTGGACTATTCCTCTCGCAAGCTTCATACGCCAAAGACATACTTGAACGAGGGAATATGTCTAATTGTAAAACCGCCTCAACCCCTTGTGAAACGGCATCAAAACTAAGTTGCACATCAGGTAACATACTCGCGGATGGCACTTTGTATCGTCAACTACCTGGTGCATTACAATATTTAACAATCACAAGGCCCGACCTCACATACGCCGTTCAACAAATTTGTTTGTTCATGCACCAACCACGTGAACCTCACTTACAGTTTCTCAAGCGTGTCCTTCGTTATGTAAAAGGTACTGTCGACTTTGGTTTACGTATCACACCTTCCAAATCCACACAACTCACTGCCTATTCTGATGCGGATTGGGGGGGATGCCCCGACTCAAGAAGATCGACCTCGGGTTATTGTGTTTTCTTAGGCGATAATTTGGTGTCTTGGTCATCTAAACGCCAACCTACAGTTTCTCGATCAAGCGCCGAGGCCGAGTACCGTGGGTCGCAAATGCAGTCGCCGAAACGAGTTGGCTTTGAAACTTATTGTTAGAACTATTTGTTCCAACTCGCAAGGCAACGATCGTATATTGCGATAAATATCAGCTGTTTACTTGTCTGAAAATCCCGTGCAACATCAACGTACAAAACACGTGGAACTCGACATTCACTTTGTAAGAGAAAAAGTTCGCATAGGCGCGGTTCGGGTTCTACATGTCCCTGCGGATTTTCAGTACGCCGATATCTTTACGAAAGGTCTACCACGACAATTGTTCACGCGGTTCAGATCCAGCCTGTGCATTCGTTCTCCTGCTGCTCAGACTGAGGGGGTGTATTAACTGAAAATTACATTATTTGTATTTAAATATATTCTGTAAATATTCTAGTCAATCGAATAGCTTAGAATTAGGAACTATATTTGTTTAGTCAATTATATCTAGCATATAATGAGGATCTCAACTAACCAATCAGTTCCGGTTATTATGCATCCATCCATGTATATATATGCACCTTTTGTTAATATGTGCAGCATAGATCAACCAAACTATATCAAACCAAACCCATGATACATCATTACCAAAAATAAACCTACAACAATGGATCATTAAAGATGGTATACATATGGAACGATCATGTTAAAGAATCTCAGATGCAAGTATAGAATTACATTCTTCAAAAACATATACAATTAGACGTGGCAAAAGCCTAACACACATATACAAATTGCTCATCAATCAGCCTGATACATGCTTCAGAGCAAAAAAATGAACACAAAATATGTAATGGATGCTAAAAGATTATATAACCAATGGATATATATGTCATGAGGCTACACAGACCAAACCAAAATGAAGAAAGGGGATGAAGAAGAAAACGTGCAAAAGATGTTGCGGAAAAGAACAGATGAAAAGCAAGGAAGAAAAACATGCATGTTCAGAACCCAAGCAGTCTTTGTCTCTGTCTCCTTCTCCTCACATTCTGGTGTCATGGTCATCTGCATCTGCTGCTATCACCATCATCTGGCACCTTCGGTTCGATGTTACTTTCTACCATACACAGGAAAAGTAGAAAGACAATAGAGCTGAATATTCTGTAAGTTGTACCATGTGTCTAATTGGTTGTACTTCACCACTAACATCACTTTTAAATGTTAGTATATATAATATACTACCACCCTCAACTATTTTTGTCGTATATTTAGATATCGGTGCTTATATATACACAACTATAAAATGACTCTTTGATATTCATTTGATAGCAAGGTAGCAAGGCTCATTACAACTTTTAGTTTTTGTATCACCTACATTTAATACAGTATGTTATCTAACTTGGCTCATTGAACATTGTTATATACAACTATAAAATGACTCTTTGATATTCATTTGATATCAAAGGTGTAATGAGCCTTGCTACACAATTAGGGTTGACGGGTTAGCTTTAAAATCATGTAATTCTAATTGCTAAAAATGCTTTTATCGTGAACCAAATAAAACTAGGCTGTTGTGTGATGGAAATAGATAGAGTTTGGAAACACAATGCACCTGTTCGTTTGTTAAATTGTTTTTGTGTTTAAATAATAATTCATATGAGTTTATTCTTACAAATTGAAAGTGTTACTTTTAGATCTTGAAGTAATGGTGCATATGAACTATTAGTAGAGTAATATACATTCTAAATGTAATCACACTCTCTCTCAACAGATACAGCGGGTTACATGTTTATACTACACAATTTAATATCATGTATTTGTGTTACCAACACATTTGTCCTTATACATATACTAATCAAACACATCAATAATTACTTTACGTACTATGGGATATTAGCTAGTGAAATCCTTGTTTTAATGTTACTCATCCTAAAGGTCTGTTACGTAGATTAGATTAGTATATGAGTTGGCCGTGAACTCATTTATAACTCTACATAACCTACCAAAAGCATTTAAATTTAGCGGGTCCTAAAATTAACCCTTTTAAATCAAAACTCTATGCGTCTTGTATAAAGTTATATGACGCGTAAAGCACTTCCAATTATTTTTCATAGTGTTACTAACAACTTTTATGTAGGTTATGTAGAGTTATACATGGTATGACTATTTGAAATAAATCAGTGGTCTTCTATGTTAGGTTATGTAGAGTTAATAACAAATTTTGTAATTACTTTTATATTCATGATGGGTAGGTTATACAGAATTAAGGTCGAGATAGATGACTTAATGATATAAAGATGTCAATATATTGTATAACCATACTGGTACTTAAACACACTTTGCCTCAAAGATGATGTGTTTGTTACCTAGAGACCGCACTACCATCACAACCCTATATGCATTAAGTAACTTCATAATGCATAAAGAGTGTAGAGAAAGAAGGAAAAAAGAAGCCCAATGATTGCTACTAATAACATAAGACGAACACTAGCACTAGTCTAATATAGGACCAACTAGTTTGACGTGATAATTAGTATTATATAAGGTCGTATTTCATACCCAAAAATGACTTAATTATAATAATCAATTAAGTTATACATAACAAAACAAAATTAAGGTTTTTTTTCATTCTATATTGACCTCCATAGCCTGTACATCTCTCTACAGGTAAACATACTCTAAACCATATAAATATGTTTATTGCTAAAAATATGAAACATAGACTAAAAGATGTAGTTTTGTGCATTTTGCATTCACCGAGTAAGTTATACAGTTCATCATGAGAGATAATGCATCACTTATATTAAGAGGTGTAATATTACCCACAACAATTATATATTAGGTGGAAATAAGTATATAACCAATCTACAATTTACATACCGTTCTGGGTTGTTCAAAAAAGCAAGCCAGGTACCATGTCAAACAATATACTCTCCATGTAACTCAATTGACTTTTATAGATATAACAAATTGTTATAGAAATTTGGTGATTAGCTACAACTGATCCTGTAGAATGATTTTAATTACCCTCAATATATCATCTTAATGATTTTAAACCACCACTAAAGTAAAATTTTAATTCGTTATAAAACTTTTATTAAACGATTCACTATATATCTAATGTGGGAATTTGACGTGATACTACACATAAATACTAGAAGAAATGACTTACAGTACACACGTTACGTAACACGTGTGGTACGTACGTACATTACAAACGTATACACACGTCACACACGTACACACTACAGG
>JACVEC010000309.1:0-113201 GCA_025215565.1 Flaveria ramosissima | reverse complement strand
CACTCCGGTTGGTGGCTCGATAGCATCCCACAATCCGTGAGCGTCCATAATTGCTTCCATCTTTATCGACCAGGTATTGTAGTTTGTAGGGGTGAGAATCGGGCACTGAAACGAAACTGAATTTTCTTTGGAGGAGTTCGGATTTGTAACGATCGACATGGTTTTGAATCGGAAGAGTTTTGGCATATATTAAATTAAGCCTGCTGCTCTGATACCAAATGTTAGATTTGGTTCAGATTCAATTGCAAATTGATCAAAGAAAACAGGGAACAAATGAAATAGTCGGCTGTAATCTTTATTTCGATGAAATGCTTAAAAGCGTATGATACCGATTACAGAAGATTTTGACTAATTGAAATTAAATTAAAACTGATGACTACTAGCAGCTTAAATAATAGATTAAAAATAACTAACTTCCACTAAACCAGGTCTTCCTTCATTCTCGGTCAAAGAAGCTCCAAGTGTGCGCAACGTTCACCAACTTCAACGTCTCTTTCTTGATGAGTCGGTCAACACTAGACCAACACATTTTGGGTCAGTTTGCAGTCGCAATTTTCTGGCAAAAAATGAAGAAAAAAAAACTTTTTGAAACCATTATTTGGTCTCAATACAGTCACACATTTCTTGCAAAAAGAATAAAAAACCTTACTTAAAAAGAAAATTGTTTTCTATATATACAAAGTTTTTAAAAATCTTATTAATGTATATGCAAAACACAAATCAAACGGAAAAATAACAAATCTTTTTCTTATACATTTTACTCGAACTTTTGTTTCTTTTTATGTCACTTGATTTATTTTTATACTGCTATGCTGCAAGGAAAAGGTAAATATTCTTCGGTGCCTGCTTAGTTATCGATGGTGTTTAGGTTTTTCCGACATACATGAGCTACTGTCATCTTAAATCTACATCCCAAAAATCACTAATTATTATTATTAAAAGTATTGATAATATAGCCTACCTTACCTTAAATTGTGATGATTGAAATCAAGTTTACATAATATGCCACCAATATCTCTTAATTTTGTAGCTGCTAGAACCAACCTTTGAGATTTGCTGAAATTAGAGAGTACTTGAAAATATGGACCAGGATCGAACAACGTACGATAATTGCAACATTCGGTTTAGTTGTACAACAAAATATTAACAGCTCGAGCTTTTCTATATTTCAACATGTAAAAGAGAGATTTTGAAATGCTTATTTGTAAAACAGGGAATGTCAATTATTTGAAATGAGCATTTGAAGTTATGTTATGAACTACCTTCATAATTTCTAGACCGAGGAATGCAATCCAAACAAACAAGAAGCCCGAGTTCTTTCCAACAAAAATTCTCGAGGATGGAAACCTGAGATGTTCTTTCGGAAAGAATAACACACACTCTAAAAACAACTAACTCTTGTAAATTTTAAAGACTAAAAACAAAAAAGTTAGAAATACACAAGAACTTCCGTGATTTGTCTACTCTGGCTTTTTGATTGAGTATGCTATGTAGTTGCATCTTTGTCTTTAGAGTTCTCAAAATTAGTCATTATTTAGTCTCAAGGTACTCTGAGAGATAGAACCAGTGGACGGTTTTCCAGTTGGTGATGAAAGTGAATAAGGAGTCGTCGGTTGAAGACTCAAGCTTGTGGGCTTGATAGAAGGAAAGGAGTAGGCTATGATAGATTCAGCATCTTCTCGCTTACAACTTGATCTGGTATGGGACATTCCCTCATGATGGAATGGCTACCTTTTTTGTCTTGTGTACTCAAGGAAGAGCGGGATACTTAGCTGAAAGGGTGAACAAGGTTGATCGCCTTCTGTGAGACCGTGATACCTTCTGCTAGTAACGATTTCTCTTTTGAGCGATCAGATCCTTACATTCTTGGGTCACGATCGATGGAAAATCCCTTGCACCTCATTAAGGTCATATTGGCGTACTCTCCCTAAAAAGAAAGAGTAGTTGCATGATGCTAACGAAATCACAAACCCGAGCGGCATTCTTACTTGTTTGCATGTATTAGGCCGGCCGCCCCACCTAAACCAATCATCAGACATGATATCAACTTGTCTCTTGAATCCACATCAGACATGACGCCACTAGCAGCATATTTCAAATTTTATTATATATAAACTCAAGAAGAGCAGCTAACTTTATTGTGAAAGGCATCATAGTAGTTCCTGGAACCAATATTCTGAAAAGCCATACGTTTTTTGGAACAAATACTCGATCAATCTGTTGTTATTGTGAATGAAGGTAGCTGTGACAAACTACTGCAACCACTAAATTATGCTAGTAGCACCTGATGCACACATCCAACCATTATGAACTTCACACTTGTAAGATCAAAGTATAAAACAAAATGATAGAAAGTAGAAGTGGAGATTTTTCCAACTATGATAGGCAGCCGCTTTCAGACTTTAAACAAAATTTGTATAAGATCAAAGTATCACAAAATGGTAGAAAGTAGAAGTGGAGATTTGACCTGTTTTCTTAAGAATAAGTTGATTTGTGATGTAGGCGGAAGCAAAAGGTTAAACAATTGAACCTGCTGATTCAACGAGAATACCATGAACAATTCTTCTAACTATCGTTGATTCACCAAAAATGCCGATAATCAGGAATTCACACTAACACACACTCTGATAGAGAGAAAACAAAGGGTTTTTTATAAACTTCAATAATTATTCCACCCGTTTCTTACATGCATATAAAGAAACAAAACAAAAGTCGAATGGGCCACAAAACATAGATGGGCCAGATGTAAAGTCCAAATAAATCTAAAAATAAGACAAAAATTAAAATAAATCATAAAATAAGCTGTTTATGGGCCGAAACAATGACCCAAACCGTCTACGGGAGAGACTTCTAGCCCAAACGGAGACTTCTAGCCCAATTTAATGTCATTTCAGTGAAGCCCCCTTTGACAAACAATCTTGAGCCTCCAAAAGGCTATAGCTTGCTCCTCCACACTTGGGCCCACACCATCCCTCCTGGGTAGACAAAACCCGTCCTCGAATTCTCAACGGGCTCATCATCATATGAATCACCATGATAAGGCAGCAAATGTTTCACATTTAAACACTTCAGAACACCAAATATGGCTAGGCAAATTTAGTCGATATGCATTAGGATTTATCTTCTGTACAATTTCAACAAGACCAAACTTTTTGGCAGACAACTTGTTGTACTCCCCACTGAAAACGATCTTTAGTTAGCACAGCCCAAACAAAGTCACCTTCTTCAAAATCAACATGCCTTTGTTTTTAATCAATAACTTTATTTTACTTGGCATTCGCTTGGGTCAAGTTATGATGAACAGCTTTATGAACTTCATGCAATCCCTCCAAAAAAATCATGAACCTTTATGGGAACAAAACCAGATGTAGGAAGTGACATTAAATCAAGTGGGCCCCGAGGTTGAGAAGAATAGACTACTTGAAAGAACTAAACCCGGTACTTCGATTAACAGCATGATTGTGAGCAAACTCAGTTTGGTATCGTTTTTGGTCCCATGCTTTCACATGATCGCCGACTAAACATGGCAACAAATTACCAAGTGAACGATTTACAACTTCAGTTTGGACATCTGTTTGTGGATGATAAGCACTACTAAAACTGAGTTGAGTATTCACCATCCTCCATAGGCTGTGCCAAAAGTGACTCGAAAACCGGGTATCTCGATCATAAACAATAGAAGGCAATCCATGTAAGTGATACACATCACGAAAGAAAAGTTGTGCCATGTTAACAACATCAATGGTCTTCTTACTAGGAATAAAATGAACCATCTTAGAAAACCTGTCAACAACAACAAAGATAGAGTCGTTACCCCTTTGTGTACGTGGCAACCCCAACACAAAATCCATACTAATATCAACCCATGGTCGTAAAGAAACAAGCAATGGCATATAGAGGCCTGCGTTACTAGCTGTGTCTTAGAAACTTGAAAAATATGACACCTTTTAACATAATGATCCACTTCTTTCCTCATAGTAGGCCAGAAATAAGAATCTTGTACTAACTGTAGAGTACGATCACGACTAATGTGCCCTTCACTGTGCAACTCCTTAATAATATGTAAACATAAACTGGAATCAGGAACATAGTTGGTTCCCCTTAAACAGAAAACCATCTTGTGCAAGAAAATCTACTTCTGCCCAGTCTACACGTCCTACATAATAACTGAAAAATATGGATCAATGGCTAACTGCTCATGAATGACATCTAAGCCCAGCATATCAACCCTCATAGACACAAGCAGATTACTCCTCCTGTTTAGGGCATCAGTAACTCGGTTTGAAACTCTAGTTTTGTGTTTAACTACAAAAGTAAACTTTTCAAGAAATGCTAACCAACTCCCGTGCTTATGTGACACCTTGTCTTGTGTACGAATATGCCTTAAAGAATCATGATCAGTAAACAAAACAAACTCTTTATGAAACATATAGTGACGCCAATGCTTTACAGCAAGGACCACTGTATAAAACTCCAAATCATAAGTACTATACCTTAACTTTGGACCTGTCAATGTGGCACTAAAGTAAGCAATAGGTCGGCCACCTTGACTAAGCACCCCACCAATCCCGACCTTTGAGGCACCAGTATGAAGTTCAAATACTTGAGAAAAATCAGGCAATACAAGAATAGGTGATGTGGTGAGCTTGTCTTTTATAACTTGAAAAGCAAGCTCGACCTCTTCTGCCCATACCAAAACGGATACTTCTAGCCCAAGTTATGGCCATTTCAGTGAAGCCCCCTTTGACAAGCGATCTTGGGCCTACAAAAAGGTTATAGCTTGCTCATCCACACTTGGGCCCACACCAACTTGGGTTATGTATACTTTATAACATGTCAAATGAGTTGCGTTAAAAACAGTTGTTGGAAAAGGAACTTGTTTTGCATATGAAAACCATTTCATTTTCGTAGTGCTAGGTAAAACCCAAGAAAAAGGTTCATTTTGACCTACCTTAATAATAATGTTTTCATAAAACAATATGAGCAAAATAACCATTAATCAAAGATTTAAAACATGTTGGATTAATCTTGATTTAGTTTAATAGCGGGTCAAGTACAGGTCATGGATTAGAAAACAGATGTCTTTGATTTGGTTTAATGGGTCAAAAATAATCGATTAGTTGAGTCAAAGTAGTTGGTCTAAATTTTAGGAGTAGTGGGCTACAAGTAGTTTTTAACTATTTATGTAAGGTTAACTATGAATGAAAGCAGTGAGTTAAGTAGAATATATTCTCTACGAGAGTTTGTGTGTGTTTTGAGTGTGTTTAAATGGGGTCTAAACCAACATTTGGTATCAGAGCTTGGAGAGTTGTTTTCAGAGTCGTTTCAAGAGGGTGCAACCCTTGGTTGCCGAGCTAGTTAGAAATGGTGAAGAAAGGGAATCGCATGAAGAGAATTATATTTACACTTCAGAGCTTGGAGAGTTGTTTTGAGAGTTTTTTGAGTGTGTATTTCATTGTATTTAGGATCCTGAAATTTCACACTTATGTATTATACATGTAAGGCTTATTGAAAGGCTGATGCATCCAAACAGATCAAGTATTTCCTGCATGCATGCACTTAGTGTAAAGTAGAAGTTGCTTTGGAAGTTTTACACCCTGCATCAGAAATATTCTAAGTGTAAAATCTTCCAAAGCCAAGACCAATATCTTCCAAAGCCAAAGATGAAGTCTTCCGAAGCTTCAAAGACAAAGTCTTCCAAAGCCAAGAAGTGAAGACAGATTTCTTCCGAAGACTTTGAAGAACATGCTTTATCTGATGTACTCTTCATAAAGCTGACCAACTTTCCGCTTCAACTCTGAAGACTCACCAACTTATACAAGTTGGTGAATAGTCCATGCTTGAGGTCTTGAGTCTGTAACTTTATACTTTATGTACTTTTATCCTTTTTGTAATATATTAGGATGTGAGCTATGACATGTCATAGTCATTAGTCAAAAGGCATATTTGCCTTTTGACTCTACATTGATTTTGTTGTCTAAATCAATATTTCTAGTTTACCTTCTAAGTATGGCCGGCTGTAGGATGTAGTATAAAGTATCTAAAATCTTTGTACCTTTTTTTATGCTTTGTAACACTTGTAAAAAGAACTTAAGAAGCAATATACTGCAATCTTGAAAACACTATATCTTATTGTTTGTTCATTGTTCTGTCTCATATTTTTTTCTGTGTTATTAGTGTCAAATTGTAAAGTCCCAGTTTCCCTATTTGATCTGTTAAGTGTTCTAAACTCTCTCCTAATTATGAGACTAAGTGTACTGACCATCCCTTAAATGGTCCTGCAATACATTTCATAGACCAATATACAGAGAATTATATTTACATGTTTGTTTTTAATCTTGATCTTCTTCTGTTCTAATTGTTAATTCGTGATTCATTTCATTCCCCGTTTCATTAATGAGATCGATCAACTAAGAATTTAACGATGTTTACAATTGGTATCAAGAGTAAGATGTGCTCTAGATCGATTTGATTAGAACTTGAAATGATTTGAGGAGTTATTGAGATATAAAATCGGTTTCTACAAGAAGATTGACATGGCTTGATTGTTGTTGTGTTGAATTTGGATGTGTTTGAGATATGAGACAAGTTAAACAAGCTTATTTGAAGATTTTAAGACATTTTTATGGTTAAAATGGATTTGAATGATTCAATTAGTGATAATTAGGATTAAACTTGAACTAAATTAATTAATTTGAAGCTCAATTATCAATTTTTAACAAATTGGTTTGAAGTGGAAACAATAAGAATTACACTGAAAAAATCTACGAAAACTTTATGTTCACACGCGAGAAGTTGGCAATTCGCTTGAAAATTTCTACAACTCGTAAAAGTTTGTTACAAAAGGATTCTCTGAGCACGAAAAGTTGAACTTCTCGTAAAATTCTGTTACAGAATTTTATCGCACGAAAAAGTTGTCGTGTGAGAAGTCTATTTTCAAGAAAATTTGTGAAGTTTGAAATCTTGATTTTCAAAATGGTAAATTTCAAGAATCTCACTGCTACTTTGATTGTAGACAACAAGATTAGAACAAGCACTAAGCCACCAAGACTCTTGAGTGACGATGATTATCATAATTGGGTGTATCAGTTCAAGAATCATGTCATTTATATATAACCAAGGATGTTATGGTCAATCAAGTACGAACCACGTACATTCCTTTGTATACAAATGACAAGGGAGAAATGGTTCAAAAACCGAAACACTTACCGGATGAGGAAGATTTAAAAGGCTAGAACTTAATGATAAAGCTTATGCTACAATAACCATGGCCTTGACTATGGAGGTTGCTCTGAAATTCAAGGAATTTAGAGGAGCCAAAGTGTTATGGGATGCCATGGAGACTCAAATCATGGAAAAAAGGATATAAGAGAAAGTAAGAAAGATATGTTGAACCAAGAATTTAACATGTTCAATCATGTACTAGGAGAGACGTTGGAGACAAAGATGTCAAGATTTATGAAGTTTGTTGGATCTAGAGAGGCTGTTGCAACCAAAACTATGTCACTTAGAAGATTTTGAGTACAACATACAAAGGACTTCCGAAGCCAAGTGTGGAACTTCCGAATGAAGAAGGAGCTCTTCCGA
Source organism: Flaveria ramosissima (assembly GCA_025215565.1). Classification (NCBI taxonomy): domain Eukaryota; kingdom Viridiplantae; phylum Streptophyta; class Magnoliopsida; order Asterales; family Asteraceae; genus Flaveria; species Flaveria ramosissima. Next base: position 105,614 of record JACVEC010000309.1, on the reverse strand, counting down.
AGTCTAAGTGTAAAATACACTTCCGAAGGAAAACTCCAACTTCCGAAGATAAAGAAGCTACTTCCGAAGATCAAGACTTAAAGACAAAGTTCTGAAGTCAACTTCCGAAGTATAAAGAAGTCCTCAAAGCCTCGGAAGCATAGAAGCATCTTCCGAAGTATAAGTGGCTTCGGAAGAACTTGTTCTTCCGAAGCCAGTTAACCTTCGGAAGACACTTCTATTATCCAGTAGACATAAGTATGGTCTGTCTGACACTCCGCTGCAAATCTCTGAGATACTGCATGGCGTTTTCTCAAAAGCCATGTAGTTGACCATACTTTAATCTACTGTTTACCTTTTTATGTTAAGTACAGTTGCCATCTTTAGTTGGTGACAAAAGGTAAGTCATGGACATGTCATGACTACCATATCTTAGATAATACTTTATCTAAGATACCTTAACTATAGCATTGTAGTATATGCTTTAGTCGTAGGTTTCCAGCTGGTATCAAGTATAACCGGCTGTAGGATCTAGTATATATAGTTTCTCATTGTAACTCTTGTTTCATGCTTGTAAGTGTCTTGTAATCTTGAGTTGAGAAGTAATATATACAAGTACCTTGAAAATACTTCTGCTTGTTCCTTTGATTACTTATTATATTATTATCAACTCTTGTTAAAGGCATTGCTTCATCTTGTTTGAGTGATATTATAAGTGAGTTTGAGAGAATTACAAGTGTTAAGTGACAAAACCCGTTCCTGCAATTGGTATCAGAGCTTTTTAGGCTCTTGATTGTGAGATCTTACCATCCTAATCAACCAGTTTTTCACTCCTCCTTATACCTCACTCAAAAATGGCCCTCATCAAATCTGAAGTTGAAATGGGAACGATGACCAAAGCTCCCATCATCGACCCTGAAAACTTCAGGTCTTGGAGCAGAAGAATGGAAGGCTTCATCAGATACCAGGATAGCAAGATGTGGCAGTCCATCGTTAATGGCCCGTACAAGCCAAAAGTTGCTGGTGGAAACGGTGCCATGATCGAGAAGGCCGTTGAAGACTACTCCGATGAAGACAGGAAGAAGCTTGACATAGACAGCAATGCTATGACTGTTCTTATGACTGCAATCCCAAACTCCATCATGGTGGGGTTTGAGCATTGTAAGTCAGCCAAAGAACTCTTTGATGCTCTTGCTCAAATGTACTCAAGCTCTAATGATTCAAAGAAGGACTCACTGAAGCAGCAGTTTTGAGAACTTCACCTATGTTGCTGGAGAAACTTTTAGCCAGCAATATTTCAGGTATATGGATCTTATCTCTTCCCTCCAATCTGTGGGAATCACTCAAGAACTTAGAGATCTTACTAGAAAGTTTATGAGTGCTCTACCCAATGAGTGGACATTCTACTGTGTCTCCATTAAGAGAACAGAGAATTTAAACACACTCACCATGACCGAACTCTATGGGATCCTTGATGGATACCGTTTGGAAATGGAAAGCAAGAAGGGTCACCAAGCAAGCAGACCCTTGAGCCTTCCTGCTAGCAACGCTTTAATGGTTGCTGAAGGCTCAGGTATCTCCCAGTCTCAGCAGTACCTGTCATACACCCAGCAGCCATCTTGTTCATCTGGGCCTTACATCACATTCCCTGAGACTCCAAGGTCTCATCAAGCTCAGCAAAGCTCCTTTCAGGAGGGCTGTGCGTTTGTCTCAGGGAGTGGACACTCCAATGATCATCAATTCTGCTTTGATGATCTTGAGTGCTTCAGTCCAGATGACATAGAGTATGTGGACATTGTCCAACAAATGCTCTTCTAACCTACAGAGCTAAGAAGTTCTTTAAGAGAACTGGAAGGCAATTCCCTCAAAACCCAATCACCAGCAAGTTTGGGTTTGACAAAAGCAAGGCTAAATATTACAACTGTAACCAGCTTGGCCATTTTGCAAGGGAATGCAAGGCTCCCAAGTCTAACCCGGGAACCTCACAGGCCTCCACACATCCTTCTACACCAAACCAAAGCCCAATAAAAGTCAACTGAAACAGCAGCAATGGCTCAAGAAGTTGACTGGAGCTTTATGGTTCAAGATGTGACTCCTGCTCAAGCACTCATGGCAGGAACAGATGACAATAAGGTATATGAACATCTCTGTACCCCTGCTTGTATTGCTAAGGTTAAATTGTACCAGGACTACAATATGGAAATTAAATCTGATATTGAGTCTTTAAATGTTTAAAATCTGACTTTAAAAGGGCTGAATCTGACTACCAAAAGAAAATTGAGGAGTTAGAGAAAACTGTGTCCCTCTTAAAACATGAACACACCAACTACAAGACTCAAATCAAGGATTTAATATCCAAATTGACTGAGGCTCAAGCCCAGCTTGTCACTGCTGAGGCTCAAGCCAGGAAGTATGCTATTTCCGAGCAAAACTTCCAAGCCATACTTGCATCATCCTCTCACTCCAAACTTTGTTATCAAAACAAAAGTGGTTGGGAACTAATGAAATTGCTCCACCACACTCTTATGAGTCTGTAAGACAACCAAGGTGTGGTACTGAAGAGCAAGAGGTTCCATCTGTTGACCCACCTTCTCAAGAGACAAAGAATGATGCAACTATGGAGACCATGACCATCACAGGGAAGGAACAGGTAATTGTGCCCTCCCAGCCAATGATGATCAAACCCTGACCACCAAAGCCAGAAGAAGCAGGGCTAAAGCAGCCAGAAAAACTGCCAAGAAGGTGGCTGAATCCAAACTGAAGATAGACCCAAAGCAAAAGGGTGTATTCATATCAGCAGGATTTCAGGTGGTTGGACCTTCTGATTCAGGAAAGAGTACAGTACCAGTACTCCTATCCTACCAAAGGATCAGAAGTTAAAGGGAAAGGTTGCTGATGAGGAGAAAAAGAACAAGAAACAGCAACCCTCTCATTCCCAGAAATTAACATTGCATGCATAATGTGTGGTCTGCAAAACCACATGGCTAAAGATTGTTACTACAATCCTGCTAGCACACATTATGCAAATAATGTTAAAAGAGAAGGAGTCAGGGAAGGTTTCACATTTGGACCATATCAAATGGTTCAAGTGATGAAAAAGGGAAAGCTTGTTTCCGAAGCAAGGCTTCTCTCGAAGAAAACTCTTCTTCCGAAAGGAAAAAGGCTTCGGAAGTTAAAGCTGCAAAGACTCACAAAAGTCCCCTTGAAACCATCCCAGAAGAAGACTGCTTCGGAAGAAAAGGTGGTGAAGGTCTCTTCCGAAAGAAAGAAGCTTCGGAAGAATGCCAAGCTACAAAAGCTTCATCAAGCTCATCTTCTTCTATGATCAACCAGGGATGGAATGGAAGATCAAGGAAATGTTGTAGCCCAAACTGAGAGGCAGACCGAGGTGGTCGCAGTGGTTTCCGGGGACGTGGTCGTGGCAGGGGTAGCCGTGGTGGACACGCAGGAAACCAAGATCAAAGAAACGGGTCGAGAGCAAAAGATAAACGACATATAGAGTGCTTTAATTGCCATGAATTTGGCCATTATGCCTCTGAATGTAAGGAACCGAAAGAGAAAAAAGAGGAAGCTAATCTGACACAAGCCAAAGAAGAAGAACCTACCCTTTATTTGAGTGTTCATGGTGATGACACACCGTCGATGGTACTATTGAATGAAGATCGGACGTTCCCAAGAACCGGTGACAAGGACGTTTGGTACATGGATAACGGGGCAAGTAATCATATGACAGGTATGAAAGAATCATTCGCTGAATTAGATTGCAATATAACCGGTTTTGTTCATTTTGGGGATGGGTCCAAGGTACAGATTGAAGGAAAGGGCCCATTGGTGTTTGAAAGCAAGATCGGGGAAACACATACTCATTCCGGATGTGTATTACATCCCTGCCCTCACTAGTAACATTCTTAGTCTGGGCCAACTAACGGAAGGAGGTTATGATATCATCATGCATGACAACACGCTGAAGTTGTATGATAATCATAAAAGACTCATCATGAAGATTCAAAGATCGACCAAGAGGTTGTACAAAATTGGCCTGAAGGTTGCAAGGCCAGTTTGTTTAGCAGCACGCATGGAAGATGAAGCGTGGATATGGCATTCAAGAATGGGTCATGCCAATTTCTCTATACTAGAGTCTATGGCTATAAATGACTTAGTGATTGGAATGCCTAGAATATCACAACCAACACAGGTTTGTGAAGGGTGTTTGGTAGCTAAACAAACAAGCAAATCATTTCCAAAGGAAACTCAATGGAGGGCTAGTGAACCATTGGGTCTAGTCCATGCAGATTTATGTGGGCCAATAACACCACAAACCGCAGGAGGTAACCGGTATTTCCTCTTACTTGTTGATGATTATACTAGATACATGTGGGTATATCTAATTGACACGAAGGATCAAGCCTTCCAAAAGTTTATGGGCTTTAAAGCACAGATTGAAAAGGAAAGTAACACAAGATAAAGATGTTACGAACCGATCGCGGAGGCAAGTTTAATTCACAAGCTTTCAACGATTATTGTAAAAGAGAAGGGATGAAGAGACAATTGACAGCTCCATATACCCCCCAACAGAATGGGGTAGTAAAGAGACGAAACCGGACGATAGTAGAGATGACACGTTCGATGTTAAAGTCGATGTACGTACCCGAAGTACTATGGGGGAGGCTGTAAGACATTCTGTCTACATACTCAACCGAATATCAACCAAAGCTGTTAAACGAACAACGCCATATGAGTTGTGGAAGGGTCGCAAACCAAACCTCAATCATTTGAGGGTCTTTGGGTGTGTTGGATATGTGAAGCAGATGAAGGCTCACCTTAGCAAACTTGATGGCAGGGGGCTGGCTATGATTCATTTGGAGTTCAAGAAGGAACAAAAGGATATAGAATGCTAAATCCAAAAGGCAACAAGGTGGTTGTTGCAAGAAATGTCAATTTAATTGAAGGAAAGAAATGGGCTTGGAGTGAGCTTAAAACACCCACTGACAAACCAATTATTTGTGACCCACCAGGAGGTATCGTGTTAAAGACCGTATTGTTTCGTGCAATGAATCAATCTCGGTCTCATAGCCTTCACCCAGTCGTCATTGTTGCTGCTTCATCATACGTCCAATGGTTCGTCATCTACCGGCATCATTCTTGATTTTCTCATACAGGTTTCGGATTTCTTATCATTCATCGGGTAGTTTTTCTGTATATTCCTCCATGAATGAACCCTTGAGATGGTGTTTCATCGAACGATAATGTGGTACTTTCTCCATGTTTGCGACCTGTAGCATGAGACAAAGGTGTTTAACAAACATTATGAATTGGTGTACCTGAGCTTGCAGGCTCATCTTCTGTTTGAGATGGCCCACTAGGACCTGGGCTGTTGTTCTGTAGATTAGCCCAATTTGTCACATGCCTTTCTACATTAGGCTCACTCCAAGCCCATTTCTTTCCTTCAATTAAATTGACATTTCTTGCAACAACCACCTTGTTGCCTTTTGGATTTAGCATTCTATATCCTTTTGTCCTTCTTGAACTCCAAATGAATCATAGCCAGCCCCTGCCATCAAGTCCTAAGGTGAACGTCGCTTCATCTGCTTCACATATCCAACACACCCAAAGACCCTCAAATGATTGAGGTTTGGTTTGCGACCCTTCCACAATCATATGGCGTTGTTCGTTTAACAGCTTTGGTTGATATTGGTTGAGTATGTAGACAGAATGTCTTACAGCCTCCCCCATAGTACTTCGGGTACGTACATCGACTTTAACATCGAACGTGTCATCTCTACTATCGTCCGGTTTCGTCTCTTTACTACCCCATTCTGTTGGGGGTATATGGAGCTGTCAATTGTCTCTTCATCCCTTCTCTTTTACAATAATCGTTGAAAGCTTGTGAATTAAACTTGCCTCCGCGATCGGTTCGTAACATCTTTATCTCGTGTTTACTTCCTTTTCAATCTGTGCTTTAAAGCCCATAAACTTTTGGAAGGCTTGATCCTTCGTGTCAATTAGATACACCCACATGTATCTAGTATAATCATCAACAAGTAAGAGGAAATAACGGTTACCTCCTGCGGTGTGGTGGTGTTATTGGCCCACATAAATCTGCATGGACTAGACCCAATGGTTCACTAGCCCTCCATTGAGTTTCCTTGGAAATGATTTGCTTGTTTGTTTAGCTACCAAACACCCTTCACAAACCTGTGTTGGTTGTGATATTCTAGCATTCCAATCACTAAGTCATTTATAGCCATAGACTCTAGTATAGAGAAATTGGCATGACCCATTCTTGAATGCCATATCCACGCTTCATCTTCCATGCGTGCTGCTAACAAACTGGCCTTGCAACCTTCAGGCCAATTTTGTACAACCTGTTGGTCGATCTTTGAATCTTCATGATGAGTCTTTTATGATTATCATACACTTCAGCGTGTTGTCATGCATGATGATATCATAACCTCCTTCGTTAGTTGGCCCAGACTAAGAATGTTACTAGTGAGGGCAGGGATGTAATACACATCCGGAATGAGTATGTGTTCCCCGATCTTGCTTTCAAACACCCAATGGGCCCTTCCTTCAATCTGTACCTTGGACCCATCCCAAATGAACAAAACCGGTTATATTGCAATCTAATTCAGCGAATGATTCTTTCATACCTGTCATATGATTACTTGCCCGTTATCCATGTACCAAACGTCCTTGTCACCGGTTCTTGGGAACGTCCGATCTTCATTCAATAGTACCATCGACGGTGTGTCATCACCATGAACACTCAAATAAAGGGTAGGTTCTTCTTCTTTGGCTTGTGTCAGATTAGCTTCCTCTTTTTTCTCTTTCGGTTCCTTACATTCAGAGGCATAATGGCCAAATTCATGGCAATTAAAGCACTCTATATGTCGTTTATCTTTTGCTCTCGACCCGTTTCTTTGATCTTGGTTTCCTGCGTGTCCACCACGGCTACCCCTGCCACGACACGTCCCGGGAAACCACTGTGACCACCTCGGTCTGCCTTACCTCGCCCGCCAGTACTTTGTTGATTTTGCCTTGCACCTTTGAACTCGTTTGAGCATCAGCCTTCGTGAACAACAAGCTGCTCTCACTCGGTTGCTTGACTTGCGGAGCCTCAGTCTATCTTCATATGCCTTTAAGTGAGCTATTGCTTCCTCGAACGTCCATCTTCTCAACATCAGAACTTTGTTCAATTGATGCTACTAGATAATGAACTTTTCTGGAACAGTGTCGAACAATTTTTGGACCAGCTCCTCATCCTCTAATGTAGCCCCTACAGAATTGTATTTCGAGACCATACTGATAGTTTACCAGCATAATCATCTATAGTCTCGTTATCCTTCATCTGCAGCCCCTCGAACTCACTCTTCAGGATTCGTAACCGAGCCTTCTGGACTCTTTCAGCCCCGATATATCGAGATTTCAGTGAATCCCAGACCTCCTTAGCGGTCTTCTCTTCGCAGCCTGCGACAAGATTTCTTCTGGGATAGATTGAAAGATAAAAGCACGAGCCTGCTTGCTTTTCTTCTCGTCTACAACCACTCCGGTTGGTGGCTCGATAGCATCCCACAATCCGTGAGCGTCCATAATTGCTTCCATCTTATCGACCAGGTATTGTAGTTTGTAGGGGTGAGAATCGGGCACTGAAACGAAACTGAATTTCTTTGGAGGAGTTCGGATTTGTAACGATCGACATGGTTTTGAATCGGAAGAGTTTTGGCATATATTAAATTAAGCCTGCTGCTCTGATACCAAATGTTAGATTTGGTTCAGATTCAATTGCAAATTGATCAAAGAAAAAGGGAACAAATGAAATAGTCGGCTGTAATCTTTATTTCGATGAAATGCTTAAAAGCGTATGATACCGATTACGAAGATTTTGACTAATGAAATTAAATTAAAACTGATGACTATAGCAGCTTAATAACTAGATTAAAAATAACTAACTTCCACTAAACCAGGTCTTCCTTCATCTCGGTCAAAGAAGCTCCAAGTGTGCGCAACGTTACCACCAACTGCAACGTCTCTTTCTTGATGAGTCGGTCAACACTAGACCAACACATTTGGGTCAGTTTGCAGTCGCAATTTTCTGCAAAAAATGAAGAAAAAAAAACTTTTTGAAACCATTATTTGGTCTCAATACAGTCACCATTTCTTGCAAAAGAATAAAAAACCTTACTTAAAAAGAAAATTGTTTTTATATATACAAAGTTTTTAAAAATCTTATTAATGTATATGCAAAACACAAATCAAACGGAAAAATACAAATCTTTTTCTTATACATTTTACTCGAACTTTTGTTTTTTTATGTCACTTGATTTATTTATACTGCTATGCTGCAAGGAAAAGGTAAATATTCTTCGGTGCCTGCTTAGTTATCGATGGTGTTTAGGTTTTTCCGACATACATGAGCTACTGTCATCTTAAATCTACATCCCAAAATCACTAATTATTATTATTAAAAGTATTGATAATATAGCCTACCTTACTTAAATTGTGATGATTGAAATCAAGTTTACATAATATGCCACCAATATCTCTTAATTTTGTAGCTGCTAGAACCAACCTTTGAGATTTGCTGAAATTAGAGAGTACTTGAAAATATGGACCAGGATCAAACAACGTACGATAATTGCAACATTCGGTTTAGTTGTACAACAAATTATTAACAGCTCGAGCTTTTCTATATTTCAACATGTAAAAGAGAGATTTTGAAATGCTTATTTGTAAAACAGGGAATGTCAATTATTTGAAATGAGCATTTGAAGTTATGTTATGAACTACCTTCATAATTTCTAGACCGAGGATGCAATCCAAACAAAGACAAGAAGCCCGAGTTCTTTCCAACAAAAATTCTCGAGGATGGAAACCTGAGATGTTCTTTCGGAAAGAATATCACAACTCTAAAAACAACTAACTCTTGTAAATTTTAAAGACTAAAAAACAAAAAAAGTTAGAAATACACAAGAACTTCCGTGATTTGTCTACTCTGGCTTTTTGATTGAGTATGCTATGTAGTTGCATCTTTGTCTTTAGAGTTCTCAAAATTAGTCATTATTTAGTCTCAAGGTACTCTGAGAGATAGAACCTGTGGACGGTTTTCCAGTTGGTGATGAAAGTGAATAAGGAGTCGTCGGTTGAAGACTCAAGCTTGTGGGCTTGATAGAAGGAAAGGAGTAGGCTATGATAGATTCAGCATCTTCTCGCTTACAACTTGATCTGGTATGGGACATTCCCTCATGATGGAATGGCTACCTTTTTGTCTTGTGTACTCAAGGAAGAGCGGGATACTTAGCTGAAAGGGTGAACAAGGTTGATCGCCTTCTGTGAGACCGTGATACCTTCTGCTAGTAACGATTTCTCTTTTTGAGCGATCAGATCCTTACATTCTTGGGTCACGATCGATGGAAAATCCCTTGCACCTCATTAAGGTCATATTGGCATACTCTCCCTAAAAAGAAAGAGTAGTTGCATGATGCTAACGAAATCACAAACCCGAGCGGCATTCTTACTTGTTTGCATGTATTAGGCCGGCCGCCCCACCTAAACCAATCATCAGACATGATATCAACTTGTCTCTTGAATCCACATCAGACATGATGCCACTAGCAGCATATTTCAAATTTTATTATATATAAAACTCAAGAAGAGCAGCTAACTTTATTGTGAAAGGCATCATAGTAGTTCCTGGAACAAAATATTCTGAAAAGCCATACGTTTTTTGGAACAAATACTCGATCAATCTGTTGTTATTGTGAATGAAGGTAGCTGTGACAAACTACTGCAACCACTAAATTATGCTAGTAGCACCTGATGCACACATCCAACCATTATGAACTTCACACTTGTAAGATCAAAGTATAAAACAAAATGATAGAAAGTAGAAGTGGAGATTTTTCCAACTATGATAGGCAGCCGCTTTCAGACTTTAAACAAAATTTGTATAAGATCAAAGTATCACAAAGATGGTAGAAAGTAGAAGTGGAGATTTTTGACTGTTTTCTTAAGAATAAGTTGATTTGTGATGTAGGCGGAAGCAAAAGGTTAAACATGGAACCTGCTGATTCAACGAGAATACCATGAACAATTCTTCTAACTATCGTTGATTCACCAAAAATGCCGATAATCAGGAATTCACACTAACACACACTCTGATAGAGAGAAAACAAAGGGTTTTTTATAAACTTCAATAATTATTCCACCCGTTTCTTACATGCATATAAAGAAACAAAACAAAAGTCGAATGGGCCACAAAACATAGATGGGCCAGATGTAAAGTCCAAATAAATCTAAAAATAAGACAAAAATTAAAATAAATCATAAAATAAGCTGTTTATGGGCCGAAACAATGACCCAAACCGTCTACGGGAGAGACTTCTAGCCCAAACGGAGACTTCTAGCCCAATTTAAGGTCATTTCAGTGAAGCCCCCTTTGACAAACAATCTTGAGCCTCCAAAAAGGCTATAGCTTGCTCCTCCACACTTGGGCCCACACCATCCCTCCTGGGTAGACAAAATCCGTCCTCGAATTCTCAACGGGCTCATCATCATATGAATCACCATGATAAGGCAGCAAATGTTTCACATTTAAACACTTCAGAACACCAAATATGGCTAGGCAAATTTAGTCGATATGCATTAGGATTTATTCTGTACATTTCAACAAGGACCAAACATTTTGGCAGACAACTTGTTGTACTCCCCACTGAAAAACGATCTTTAGTTAGCACAGCCCAAACAAAGTCACCTTCTTCAAAATCAACATGCCTTTGTTTTGATCAATAACTTTATTTTACTTGGCATTCGCTTGGGTCAAGTTATGATGAACAGCTTTATGAACTTCATGCAATCCCTCCAAAAAATCATGAACCTTTATGGGAACAAAACCAGATGTAGGAAGTGACATTAAATCAAGTGGGCCCCGAGGTGAGAAGAATAGACTACTTCAAAGAACTAAACCCAGTACTTCGATTAACAGCATGATTGTGAGCAAACTCAGTTTGGTATCGTTTTTGGTCCCATGCTTTCACATGATCGCCGACTAAACATGGCAACAAATTACCAAGTGAACGATTTACAACTTCAGTTTGGACATCTGTTTGTGGATGATAAGCACTACTAAAACTGAGTTGAGTATTCACCATCCTCCATAGGTGCGCCAAAAGTGACTCGAAACGGGTATCTCGATCATAAACAATAGAAGGCAATCCATGTAAGTGATACACATCACGAAAGAAAAGTTGTGCCATGTTAACAACATCAATGGTCTTCTACTAGGAATAAAATGAACCATCTTAGAAAACCTGTCAACAACACAAAGATAGAGTCGTTACCCCTTTGTGTACGTGGCAACCCCAACACAAAATCCATGCTAATATCAACCCATGGTCGTAAAGAAACAAGCAATGGCATATAGAGGCCTGCGTTACTAGCTGTGTCTTAGAAACTTGACAAATATGACACCTTTAACATAATGATCCACTTCTTTCCTCATAGTAGGCCAGAAATAAGAATCTTGTACTAACTGTAGAGTACGATCACGACTAATGTGCCCTTCACTGTGCAATCCTTAATAATATGTAAACATAAACTGGAATCAGGAAAACATAGTTGCTTCCCCTTAAACAGAAAACCATCTTGTGCAAGAAAATCTAACTTCTGCCCAGTCTACACGTCCTACATAATAACTGAAAAATATGGATCAATGGCTAACTGCTCATGAATGACATCTAAGCCCAGCATATCAACCCTCATAGACACAAGCAGATTACTCCTCCTGTTTAGGGCATCAGTAACTCGGTTTGAAACTCTAGTTTTGTGTTTAACTACAAAAGTAAACTTTTCAAGAAATGCTAACCAACTCCCGTGCTTATGTGACACCTTGTCTTGTGTACGAATATGCCTTAAAGAATCATGATCAGTAAACAAAACAAACTCTTTATGAAACATATAGTGACGCCAATGCTTTACAGCAAGGACCACTGTATAAAACTCCAAATCATAAGTACTATACCTTAACTTTGGACCTGTCAATGTGGCACTAAAGTAAGCAATAGGTCGGCCACCTTGACTAAGCACCCCACCAATCCCGACCTTTGAGGCACCAGTATGAAGTTCAAATACTTGAGAAAAATCAGGCAATACAAGAATAGGTGATGTGGTGAGCTTGTCTTTTATAACTTGAAAAGCAAGCTCGACCTCTTCTGCCCATACCAAACGGATACTTCTAGCCCAAGTTATGGCCATTTCAGTGAAGCCCCCTTTGACAAGCGATCTTGGGCCTACAAAAAGGTTATAGCTTGCTCATCCACACTTGGGCCCACACCAACTTGGTTATGTATACTTTATAACATGTCAAATGAGTTGCGTTAAAACAGTTGTTGGAAAAGGAACTTGTTTGCATATGAAAACCATTTCATTTTCGTAGTGCTAGGTAAAACCCAAGAAAAAGGTTCATTTTGACCTACCTTAATAATAATGTTTTCATAAAACAATATGGCAAAATAACCATTAATCAAAGATTAAAACATGTTGGATTAATCTTGATTTAGTTTAATAGCGGGTCAAGTACAGGTCATGGATTAGAAAACAGATGTCTTTGATTTGGTTTAATGGGTCAAAAATAATCGATTAGTTGAGTCAAAGTAGTTGGTCTAAATTTTAGGAGTAGTGGGCTACAAGTAGTTTTTAACTATTTATGTAAGGTTAACTATATGAATGAAAGCAGTGAGTTAGTAGAATATATTCTCTACGAGAGTTTGTGTGTGTTTTGAGTGTGTTTAAATGGGGTCTAAACAACATTTGGTATCAGAGCTTGGAGAGTTGTTTTCAGAGTCGTTCAAGAGGGTGCAACCCTTGGTTGCCGAGCTAGTTAGAAATGGTGAAGAAAAGGAATCGCATGAAGAGAATTATATTTACACTTCAGAGCTTGGAGAGTTGTTTTGAGAGTTTTTTTGAGTGTGTATTTCATTGTATTTAGGATCCTGAAATTTCACACTTATGTAATATACATGTAAGGCTTATTGAAAGGCTGATGCATCCAAACAGATCAAGTATTTCCTGCATGCATGCACTTAGTGTAAAGTAGAAGTTGCTTTGGAAGTTTTACACCCTGCATTAGAAATATTCTAAGTGTAAAATCTTCAAAGCCAAGACCAATATCTTCCAAAGCCAAAGATGAAGTCTTCCGAAGCTTCAAAGACAAAGTCTTCCAAAGCCAAGAAGTGAAGACAGATTTCTTCCGGAGACTTTGAAGAACATGCTTTATCTGATGTACTCTTCATAAAGCTGACCAACTTTCCGCTTCAACTCTGAAGACTCACCAACTTATACAAGTTGGTGAATAGTCCATGCTTGAGGTCTTGAGTCTGTAACTTTATACTTATGTACTTTTATCCTTTTTGTAATATATTAGGATGTGAGCTATGACATGTCATAGTCATTAGTCAAAAGGCATATTTGCCTTTTGACTCTACATTGATTTTGTTGTCTAGATCAATATTTCTAGTTTACCTTCTAAGTTGCCGGCGGCTGTAGGATGTAGTATAAAGTATCTAAAATCTTTGTACCTTTTTTTATGCTTTGTAACACTTGTAAAAAGAACTTAAGAAGCAATATACTGCAATCTTGAAAACACTATATCTTATGTTTGTTCATTGTTCTGTCTCATATTTTTTCTTGTGTTATTAGTGTCAAATTGTAAAGTCTCAGTTTCCTATTTGATCTGTTAAGTGTTCTAACTCTCTCCTTATTGTGAGACTAAGTGTACTGACCATCCCTTAAATGGTCCTGCAATACATTTCATAGACCAATATACAGAGAATTATATTTACATGTTTGTTTTTAATCTTGATCTTCTTCCTGTTCTAATTGTTAATTCGTGATTCATTTCATTCCCCGTTTCATTAATGAGATCGATCAACTAAGAATTTAACGATGTTTACAATTGGTATCAAGAGTAAGATGTGCTCTAGATCGATTGATTAGAACTTGAAATGATTTGAGGAGTTATTGAGATATAAAATCGGTTTCTACAAGAGATTGACATGGCTTGATTGTTGTTGTGTTGAATTTGGATGTGTTTGAGATATGAGACAAGTTTTAAACAAGCTTATTTGAAGATTTTAAGACACATTTTTATGGTTAAAATGGATTTGAATGATTCAATAGTGATAATTAGGATTAAACTTGAACTAAATTAATTAATTTGAAGCTCAATTATCAATTTTTAACAAATTGGTGAATTTGAAGTGGAAACAATAAGAATTACACTGAAAAAAATCTACGAAAACTTTATGTTCACAAGCGAGAAGTTGGCAATTCGCTTGAAAATTTCTACAACTCGTAAAAGTTTGTTACAAAAGGATTCTCTGAGCACGAAAAGTGAACTTCTCGTAAAATTCTGTTACAGAATTTATCGCACGAAAAAGTTGTCGTGTGAGAAGTCTATTTTCAAGAAAATTTGTGTGAAGTTTGAAATCTTGATTTTCAAAATGGTAAATTTCAAGAATCTCACTGCTACTTTGATTGTAGACAACAAGATTAGAACAAGCACTAAGCCACCAAGACTCTTGAGTGACGATGATTATCATAATTGGGTGTATCAGTTCAAGAATCATGTCATTTATATATAACCAAGGATGTTATGGTCAATCAAGTACGAACCACGTACATTCCTTTGTATACAAATGACAAGGGAGAAATGGTTTCCAAAACCGAAACACTTACCGGATGAGGAAGATATTAAAAGGCTAGAACTTAATGATAAAGCTTATGCTACAATAACCATGGCTTTGACTATGGAGGTTGCTCTGAAATTCAAGGAATTTAGAGGAGCCAAAGTGTTATGGGATGCCATGGAGACTCAAATCATGGAAAAAGGATATAAGAGAAAGTAAGAAAGATATGTTGAACCAAGAATTTAACATGTTCAATCATGTACTAGGAGAGACGTTGGAGACAAAGATGTCAAGATTTATGAAGTTTGTTGGATCTAGAGAGGCTGTTGCAACCAAAACTTGTCACTTAGAAGATTTTGAGTACAACATACAAAGGACTTCCGAAGCCAAGTGTGGAACTTCCAAATGAAGAAGGAGCTCTTCCGAAGTCTAAGTGTAAAATACACTTCCGAAGGAAAACTCCAACTTCCGAAGATAAAGAAGCTACTTCCGAAGATCAAGACTTAAAACAAGTTCTGAAGTCAACTTCCGAAGTATAAAGAATCCTCAAAGCCTCGGAAGCATAGAAGCATCTTCCGAAGTATAAGTGGCTTCGGAAGAACTTGTTCTTCCGAAGCCAGTTAACCTTCAGAAGACACTTCTATTATCCAGTAGACATAAGTATGGTCTGTCTGACACTCCGCTGCAAATCTCTGAGATACTGCATGGCGTTTTCTCAAAAGCCATGTAGTTGACCATACTTTAATCTACTGTTTACTTTTTATGTTAAGTACAGTTGCCATCTTTAGTTGGTGACAAAAGGTAAGTCATGGACATGTCATGACTACCATATCTTAGATAATACTTTATCTAAGATACCTTAACTATAGCATTGTAGTATATCTTAGTCGTAGGTTTCCAGCTGGTATCAAGTATACCGGCTGTAGGATCTAGTATATATATTTCTCATTGTAACTCTTGTTTCATGCTGTAAGTGTCTTGTAATCTTGTAGTTGAGAAGTAATATATACAAGTACCTTGAAAATACTTCTGCTTGTTCCTTTGATTACTTATTATATTATTATCAACTCTTGTTAAAGGCATTGCTTCATCTTGTTTGAGTGATATTATAAGTGAGTTTGAGAGAATTACAAGTGTTAAGTGACAAAACCCGTTCCTGCAATTGGTATCAGAGCTTTTTAGGCTCTTGATTGTGAGATCTTACCATCCTAATCAACCAGTTTTTCACTCCTCCTTATACCTCACTCAAAAATGGCCCTCATCAAATCTGAAGTTGAAATGGGAACGATGACCAAAGCTCCCATCATCGACCCTGAAAACTTCAGGTCTTGGAGCAGAAGAATGGAAGGCTTCATCAGATACCAGGATAGCAAGATGTGGCAGTCCATCGTTAATGGCCCGTACAAGCCAAAAGTTGCTGGTGGAAACGGTGCCATGATCGAGAAGGCCGTTGAAGACTACTCGATCCGATGAAGACAGGAAGAAGCTTGACATAGACAGCAATGCTATGACTGTTCTTATGACTGCAATCCCAAACTCCATCATGGTGGGGTTTGAGCATTGTAAGTCAGCCAAAGAACTCTTTGATGCTCTTGCTCAAATGTACTCAAGCTCTAATGATTCAAAGAAGGACTCACTGAAGCAGCAGTTTGAGAACTTCACCTATGTTGCTGGAGAAACTTTTAGCCAGCAATATTTCAGGTATATGGATCTTATCTCTCCCTCCAATCTGTGGGAATCACTCAAGAACTTAGAGATCTTACTAGAAAGTTTATGAGTGCTCTACCCAATGAGTGGACATTCTACTGTGTCTCCATTAAGAGAACAGAGAATTTAAACACACTCACCATGACCGAACTCTATGGGATCCTTGATGGATACCGTTTGGAAATGGAAAGCAAGAAGGGTCACCAAGCAAGCAGACCCTTGAGCCTTCCTGCTAGCAACGCTTTAATGGTTGCTGAAGGCTCAGGTATCTCCCAGTCTCAGCAGTACCTGTCATACACCCAGCAGCCATCTTGTTCATCTGGGCCTTACATCACATTCCCTGAGACTCCAAGGTCTCATCAAGCTCAGCAAAGCTCCTTTCAGGAGGGCTGTGCGTTTGTCTCAGGGAGTGGACACTCCAATGATCATCAATTCTGCTTTGATGATCTTGAGTGCTTCAGTCCAGATGACATAGAGTATGTGGACATTGTCCAACAAATGGCTCTTCTAACCTACAGAGCTAAGAAGTTCTTTAAGAGAACTGGAAGGCAATTCCCTCAAAACCCAATCACCAGCAAGTTTGGGTTTGACAAAAGCAAGGCTAAATATTACAACTGTAACCAGCTTGGCCATTTTGCAAGGGAATGCAAGGCTCCCAAGTCAACCCGGGAACCTCACAGGCCTCCACACATCCTTCTACACCAAAGCCCAATGAAAAGTCAACTGAAACAGCAGCAATGGCTCAAGAAGTTGACTGGAGCTTTATGGTTCAAGATGTGACTCCTGCTCAAGCACTCATGGCAGGAACAGATGACAATAAGGTATATGAACATCTCTGTACCCCTGCTTGTATTGCTAAGGTTAAATTGTACCAGGACTACAATATGGAAATTAAATCTGATATTGAGTCTTTAATGTGTTTTAAAATCTGACTTTAAAAGGGCTGAATCTGACTACCAAAAGAAAATTGAGGAGTTAGAGAAAACTGTGTCCCTCTTAAAACATGAACACACCAACTACAAGACTCAAATCAAGGATTTAATATCCAAATTGACTGAGGCTCAAGCCCAGCTTGTCACTGCTGAGGCTCAAGCCAGGAAGTATGCTATTTCCGAGCAAAACTTCCAAGCCATACTTGCATCATCCTCTCACTCCAAACTTTGTTATCAAAACAAAAGTGGGTTGGGAACAATGAAATTGCTCCACCACACTCTTATGAGTCTGTAAGACAACCAAGGTGTGGTACTGAAGAGCAAGAGGTTCCATCTGTTGACCCACCTTCTCAAGAGACAAAGAATGATGCAACTATGGAGACCATGACCATCACAGGGAAGGAACAGGTAATTGTGCCCTCCCCAGCCAATGATGATCAAACCCTGACCACCAAAGCCAGAAGAAGCAGGGCTAAAGCAGCCAGAAAACTGCCAAGAAGGTGGCTGAATCCAAGCTGAAGATAGACCCAAAGCAAAAGGGTGTATTCATATCAGCAGGATTTCAGGTGGTTGGACCTTCTGATTCAGGAAAGGAGTATAGTACCAGTACTCCTATCCTACCAAAGGATCAGAAGTTAAAGGGAAAGGTTGCTGATGAGGAGAAAAAGAACAAGAAACAGCAACCCTCAATCCCAGAAAATTAACATTGCATGCATAATGTGTGGTCTGCAAAACCACATGGCTAAAGATTGTTACTACAATCCTGCTAGCACACATTATGCAAATAATGTTAAAAGAGAAGGAGTCAGGGAAGGTTTCACATTTGGACCATATCAAATGGTTCAAGTGATGAAAAAGGGAAAGCTGTTTCCGAAGCAAGGCTTCTCTCGGAAGAAAACTCTTCTTTCGAAGGAAAAAGGCTTCGGAAGTTAAAGCTGCAAAGACTCACAAAAGAGTCCCCTTGAAACCATCCCAGAAGAAGACTGCTTCGGAAGAAAAGGTGGTGAAGGTCTCTTCCGAAAAGAAAGAAGCTTCGGAAGAATGCCAAGCTACAAAGCTTCATCAAGCTCATCTTCTATGATCAACCAAGGGATGGAATGGAAGATCAAGGAAGATGCTGTAGCCCAAACCTCTTCTTCAAAGACATCCATTGAACCCCCATGCATAAATTTTGGTTCAATCATGTCACTCTCATTGGAAGAACCCAAGACCAACAAGGCTTGGGTTTCCAATCAAAACTAATTATCTCACCTTATGTGCAGGGACATCCATATGACAAGAATAACAACATTTGGATTGTAGATAGTGGATGCTCCAGGCACATGACAGGGAACAGATCTCTCCTTCAACAATTTCAACATTATGATGGAGGTCCTGTCCAGTTTGGAGGTGAGGCCGGAGGATATATTTCTGGAAGAGGAAGTATATCCAATGGAAAATTAAAGGTTGACAAAGTTAATTTTGTCAAACAGCTTGAACACAACCTGTTAAGTGTTTCTCAGTTTTGTGATCAAAAGCATCAAATGCTTTTCACAGAACATGAGTGCATCATCCTCAAACCTGGGATGACAATTCCTCAGGAATTGGTGCTTCTTAGATCTCCCAGGAGAGGGGATATGTACAAGCTTGATATGAACAATGCTTCCCCAATGGGAGAAGTATCATGCTTTCTTTCCAAAGCTGATAGTGATGAGTCAACACTATGGCATAAACGAATGTGTCATGTCAATTTTAAGACAATGAATAAATTGGCTAAAAATAACTTGGTACATGGTTTGCCTAAAAAGGAATTTTTCTGCAAAGATAACTGTGTTGCTTGCCTGAAAGGGAAACAACACAGGTCTTCTCATAAATCCCAGGTTGTTAACTCTATCACTACTCCATTACACTTATTGCACATGGATCTATTTGGTCCCACAAGTATAATGAGCATTGGAAGGAAATCATATTGCCTTGTGGTAGTTGATGATTTTACTAGATTTACATGGGTATTCTTTTTAAGAACTAAAGATGAAACTGCTAAAACTTTAAAATCTTTATTCTTAAAATAGAAAATCAAGTTGATCACAAGGTCAAAATAATTAGAAGTGATCAAGGGACTGAGTTTAAGAACTTTGTTCTTGACTCATTTTGTAACTCAAAAGGGATTGCCAGACAATACAGTGCTCCTAGAACTCCTCAACAAAATGGTGTTGCTGAGAGGAGAAATAGGACACTTATTGCGGCTGCTCGGACTATGTTAGCTGATTCAAAGCTGCCTCTAACATTCTGGGCAGAGGCAGTCAGCACTGCATGCTATGTGCAGAACAGAGTTCTTGTAGTAAAGCCACATGGAAAGACCCTTATGAGTTATGGAACAAGAGGCCACCGTTCATTGGCTTTCTAAGGTCCTTTGGCAGCAGGTGTACCATACTTAACACAAAAGACAATTTGGCAAAATTTGCTGAAAAGTCAGATGATGCTATCTTGTTGGATATTCCTCCTATTCTAAAGCATACAGGGTTATAATATTAAAAACAAAACAATTTGAGGAATCCTCCAACATTGTAGTTAATGAGCACACTCCTTGTGTTAGGGGGAATGGCCCTGATATATTTTGATTTAGAATTGTTTCCCAAACTATTCTAAACCATCTGTGTGAATGTTTCAGCTGGAACAGGTGCTCAAAAGCAATTCTGATGAAGATCAACTGTTGAGCTTCCCAGACCTGCTCAAAGTTCTCCAAGAGCTACAACAAATCAAGGTCCCACTATTGAAAGATCTGACAGCATAAATTTCAAGAAATAGTGGAACTTCAACAAGGGATTCACCTGATGATCTTCAAATCTCCTCAGGTGATCCTGCACAACACCAAGCTGATGGAAGCAGCTTTTTGAAGGAAACAGGAAATGTTAATGATGCTTCATAGCAAAGAAATGATGATGTTTCTCTTTCATTCAATCAGTCCTCATTGAATGAGATTGAAACAACAGCTGGACCAAGTATTCAAGCCCCTGAGCAAAATATGTCCAACCTGGATTATCTTTGTAACTGGAGGTGATTCCAAGACTTAGAATTCACAATACTCAGAAGGTGATGAAAACATCATAGGGGAAGTCTCTGGGGGTTTTGGGTGTGAGAAAAGAGGACAAACTCATAATGGGAATGTCTGCTTGTACTCATGTTTTATCCCAAATGGAACCCAAGAAAATGGGAAGATGCCTTGAAAGATAGTAGCTGGTTGAATCAAGCAAGAGGAGCTACTTCAATTCAAAAGGACAAAAGGTTTGGAACCTAGTCCGCTACCATCTGGTCAAGTACCTATAGGCACCAAATGGGTATTCAGAAACAAAAGAGATGACAGAGGCTTGATTATCAACAAACCAAGGCAAGATGGTGGGTCAAGTCTACATCAAGAAGAAGGAATTGATTATACTGATGTAGTTGAACTGTTGAGACTTGAGTCAGTTAGGATCTTGCCTTGATTATGCTGCATCCAATGAATTTCACTGTCTACCAGCTTGATGTCAAGTGTGCCTTTCTATATGGGGATATAGATAGGGAAGTCTACGTATGCCAGCCTCCAGGATTTGAAGACCCACAGCACCCAAACTATGTGTGCAAGTTGGATAAAGCTCTATATGGGCTGCACCAAGCACCTAGGCTGTGGTATGAGACATTGTCTCAATTTCTCCTGAAGAATGGTTATACTAGAGGTACCATTGATAAGACTCTCTTCATTAGAAAGTCTGGGAAAGACATTTTGCTTGTTCAAGTCTATGTTGATGACATCATATTTGGTTCCTCAAATGACCAAATGTGCAAAGACTTTGAGAGCATTATGAAGAAGAAAAGTTCGAGATGAGTTCTATGGGAAAAATGGACTTTTTCCTTGGAATTCAGGTAAAGCAACTGAAGGAAGGGTTCTTCATCAATCAATCTAAGTATGTCAATGATATCTTAGAAAGATTTGATATGAAGGATTGTAAAGCAGCAAAGACACCCCATACCCAGAAACCATGATTTATGCCCTGATTCTGAGGGGGAGGATACTGATCAACATCAGTATAGAGCAATCATTGGTTCTCTGATGTATCTCACAGCAAGTAGACCTGATATCATGTTTGCAACTTGCATCTGTGCAAGATATCAGGCTGCTCCAAAGGTGTCTCACCTAATTGCTGTCAAGAGAATCCTCAGATACCTCAAAGGAGCACCTAAGTTAGGTCTCTGGTATCCAAGAAATAGTGATTTTAATCTCTATGGTTACTCTGATAGTGATTATGGTGGCTGCAACATCAACAAGAAATCAACATCAGGTGGATGTCAATTTCTTGGTGGAAGGATCATCTCATGGCAATGCAAAAAGCAATCCTGTGTCTCTACATCAACTGCTGAAGCTGAATACATTGCTGCTGCAAGTTGCTGTGCTCAGCTGCTGTGGATTCAAAACCAGATGATTGACTATGGATTCAACTTCATGAGCACTCCTATCCACATTGACAACAACAGTGCTATATCCATCACTGAAAATCCAGTGAAGCACTCTAAGACAAAGCACATTGATATCAGGTATCATTTCATTAGAGATATTCATGAGAAAAATCTTACAAAACTAATCAAAGTTGATTCAAATGAACAATATGCTGATTTGTTCACCAAAGCATTTGATGAACAAAGATTTAAATATCTCATTACAGCTATTGGGATGATAAACATTGATTAGTTAATCTCAATTGAAAACCTTTTCAATGTGTAAAGTCTTATGTCAAACAATCTAAGCCCTGTTACAAAAATCCTTTCTTAAATTTATCTAAGTATAAGTTCTTCGGAAGAGAAATTAGCCCTCGGAAGATATCTAGCATAACTTCCGAAGCAAATTTCTCATAGGATAATTTTCTTCTCGGAAGAGTGTTAAGTCTCGGAAGAAGCGATTGAGTTCACCTCAGATCTACTTCCGAAGCACTTAATACACTCCATTTGAAAGCAACATATACTCTCGGAAGTAAACATTTACCTTCGGAAGTAAATTTGCCTTCGGAAGAACATTACCTTCGGAAATACATTATGCTCGGAAGAAAGATTTTACTGTGTAACGGAAATCTTTTGGGCCCCACACTGTAAAAAGTAAAGATTTTGTTAATGATGTCGGATTATTTAAATGGTCTAACCTTACCGCCCTTGTCACATCATCCACTGAACCCTCACATCATCTTATCCAAACCACCCTTTAAACCGCCATTTCACCCATTTAAATACTTCCGGTTAATCACTTACACTCTTTTTACCAAATTCACTGCCCTAAAAGCTTTCTTCTTCTCCAATTTACCTTACTCAGAACTTTTCTACTGCTATCTTTCTCAAATGGCCTTAAACCCTCAGCACAACCAGGTCGCACTCCTTGACTCGTCAAGGGATGATGACTTCTCTGATATCATTTCTTTCTTAGCCCAATCTTCATACTACACTGCCTTGACCGTAAACCCTACCATCTACTCCAACCAAATGTCCGAATTTTGGGCAAATGGTCGGATTGAAACCCTAAACGGGGTTCGTGCTATTAGGTCAAGTGTTTGTGGCCAAGAGTTGGTCATCACTGAACAGATCATCAGGGAGCATCTTGAGCTCCATGATGAAGGCGCACCGACGGAATTCCCCAAATCTGAGTTAGATAGCTCTTATCTCCAAATGGGATACGGTGGAGATGTAAGCAGGTCAACGGTCTACAAATTCAACTTCTCCTACAAGTGGAAGTTCCTGCTGCATGTGGTTCTTCACTGTCTATCTAACAAATCCGGGGGATGGGATCAAATCCCTTATGAACTCGGGTGCTTAGTTCATGGGTTGGTACAAGCCTCCGCTTCAACTACTCAAGGTTTGTGCTGACTAACCTTATGGGAAATCTGCAAAGGGACACATTCTTTATGTATCCCAGATTTCTCCAGCACATAATCAACTGCGAGCTAGATCAGGGAAAGCTTGTCTGTGCAGCTGCTCTGTCTGCTCCCCAAATGAGGCCGACCATCTTCAATGTCTTGAAGAGAGTGTCTACCAACTACACTGGAAGGGATACCGCACTACTTCCAGGTATGATTGAGCCAACGGCTCCTGGTGACATCCCTGTTCTCCCCACAGGTGATGAACCCACACCAGCAACTACCCTCACCATTCCAAATCTACCTTCTCCTCCCATCACTGTCACCTACCAGAGACGTACCAAACGAACCCTTGTTCAATCTACTCTGATTGAACAAGCCCCTCCTCTTCAAACCAAAAAGGCTAGAGTGGAACAAGGGGCTCCCACTCAGCCAGAGGTCCACCAATCCTTCACTATTGACCTCAATATGGGTCTTGAGTCTCCTCAGTCTCAGACCCATGAGCCCAAAACCCCAGCTGATAGCCCTCAGGGTGAGTCTCTATACTCCCCTGAGCAGCCACAAAGGGACAGCTCAATGCCTTTTGACATTGATCAAAGTCCCGGGTCCTTAGGTCTTCATTCCTTTTCTTTCACTGACCTATTGACCGGAGCTGGTGAAGAGACTATGTCTCTCAAAGGCGATGAAGTTGATCCACTACACCCTATTAAGGATCAACAGAGCCTAGAGAAACCTCTTGTCTCTAGCCCACACCAGCAAAGCCCTACTGAGGTGAGTCCCACTGATGTGGAGGGGACTCATGTAGATTCAGCTGCCACTACTGAAGGAGCCTCAATGGATCCTCAGGACAGTGGTAACGACAGTCAGACTGAATCTACGGCAACCATGCCCTTTGATGCCTCTGAAAGAGACATCATTGTGCAAGGGAAACCAGGGTGCCAAGAAACCACATCTGGTGGTGAGGATGAACATACCAGGTATGTTACCTCATCTCCCCGTGATTCTTCAAAAGAAGATGAGGGAAGTATGCAACTCACCATAAGAGACCTACTTTCTAAAGTCTCAAACCTTGAATCAAAGGTTAAGACTTTAGAGGATAGGTCTGCCACTCAGCAACTTGAGATTGAAAGTCTCAAGGCCAAACTAGCTGAGACACAGATTGAGAGATCTGTTAGGCATGTACCAGTTCAGGTCTCCTTGACCTCTTCCTCTAGCTCATCTACCTCTCAAGATGATGCTACCAAAAGGGGGAGAATGTTGAGAGACAAAGCCAAAGACAGGATACCATCAGTCAAGCTCTTACTTCTTTCTTTGAGCTCAAGACAACAAGCTGCCATCTTCCCTGAGCCTCCTCCAGTTGTCTTTCAAGTGGATCAAAGGATGCTTCAGGATCTAAATAGGTTCTTCAACAAGTTCCTTTTAGAGTCCCTGATAGAACAGCCCAGTCCAGATATGTCTGTGATCTACTTTGGAGCTCAAGAGCTTCAGAGGTTGAATGCACCTCCTACCACTGTTGAGGAAGTTGGTCAACCTAAGGCCCAAGTGGAACCTGAGATTGATTTCGAAGGGGAAACTAGGACTGATGGCCCAGCAACTGAAACAGTTGGGACAGAAGGTGTGTTTTCACAGACTTCCGAAGCACAATTCAAAGCCTCGGAAGAACAAGCACAAACTTCCGAAGCTGAGATTGCTGCTGCGGAAGGACTATTTTCTCTTTTCGATGATCTAATAGTCACAGATGCAATTCTGGAACTTGCATCTGAGGTTAATAGGGAGGACTTTCTCAGCCAACCATTAGCTATAACATCTGCATTGACCCCAGCTCCTACCTCTACCACCCAACCTGGATCTTCTATCCAAGAACCACCAAAGTCTAGCACTTCCGAAGACATAAAAGGCAAGAGGAAGATGACTTCGGAAGAGCTTCAGGAAGAAGAAAGGTTGGAGAAGCTCAGAAGGAAAGGTAGACTGCCAACTGGGAAACTGTTAGCTGCAAGTACCAAAGCAGCTGCAGCCAACCAGGAGGCAGTCAACAATCGAAGAAGGGTGGAGGTAATAGATAGACTTGTCAGTCTAGGGGCTGCTGCTTCGGAAGATGTACTCCTGCTACCATTAGAGGAGCTGATAGAGCTTGAAAAGGCAACCTTGCTGCAAAGACAGCAAAAAGAAGAGGCTGCAAGGTTGGCCTTGGAAGAAGAAAGGCTGAGAAAAGAAAGGGAAGCTGATCTGCAGCTCAGGAGAGAAAGGATCACTTTCCTACTCTCCAGAGGATTCTCTCAAGAGGAGTTGTCTCCACACAATAGTGATACGATCTTATGGCTCTTCAACAAAGAGCAAGATCAAATGGAGAAGGAGAGAAAGAGAGCTGCAAGGGAGAAGCTGGTGGAGAAAAGGAAGAAAGAAGAAGAGGCTGGACTGTCTGCCGCCAAGAAGATAGGTGAGAAAGCTTGGATGAAGAATTATCTTAAAGCTCATGGCTTCTCTGGCAGGCAGGTGGGGGGTCCAATGTCTGAGAAGACTCTCCAACGACATGTCAGTGACATCAAGGCTGACATTCGTGCGGGGAAAAGAAAAGAGATGTATAGAAGGGGACAGGGGATGACCTTCAAAGCCACCTCTCAACCCAAAATCCAAACCCAACCTCAACCTGAACCTATACCCTTTCCCTTCCCAATTAAAACTGAACCTGAACCTTTCACCCCTGAACCTACACCATCACACCTACCAACCTCTTCACCTCAACCACCTAAACTACCTACCCATCATCCAACCAAAACCTTAGCCAGAACCCAAACTCCTAAACCTACCAAACAACCAATCAAACCATCCCCTCAGCCTTCCAAACATCTCTCTATGGAGGAATTCAAGGCGATCAAAACTAAGCTCATCAACTGCACAACTCTGAGCGACATCTCCTGTGAGGAGGATTCAGTCAACTGACTTATGTTGATGGATCCTCAAGTTCCCTCACAAGAGATGAGTTTCTTGATCTGCCCAGAGGAACTTTGGACCAAGCTGCAAAACTCCTTGGCCTCAATTCAGATACATTGAATGAGGAAGAAAAGAAGCTGAGGAGAAAGCTGGTGACTCTGCTGGATACAAAGAAAGGAGATAGGGTACCAAGACAACCTCTTGTACCCAGAAAGAAGATAGTCCAGTGGAGGTTCGAAGACTCTTCTCACAACTTTGTTGTTGAGAGAGAGAATGGTGAGATTAACAGGCTGAATGCCTCATCTCTGCTACACTTAAGCAGATTTGATATTGCTGAGTTAGCAGAGAAACCATTCTCCAACCCTTCAAACTCCGATGTAGCTGCCCACATCAGAAATCATCTAGGCAGCCTTCACATGGCCGAGCTTACTGCCAGAAGCAAGGTCGAAGAGGAGTCAAAACTGAGAGAGGAGGAGGAAAGAAAGGATCAGCAACCAAAGGCAAAGCCTTTCTTCAAATGGTTGAAGGTCCTGAACTTGAGTCCATAGTTAGATGGGAGTATGACTACAACTCCCGTCAACTAACTCTCTTCAGGGGGTCACAACAAAGGGTACATGTCATTCAAAGTGATAGACTGGATCTCCTATCCACGAATGACTTGTACAAGCTTCTCAGCACTACTTTCGGGAAGAACAGAGAACAGACAAATATCTTTTGTCCCTGGTGCTGAAAACTTTGAGAAGCAGAAATAAGTGAAGTTTTGGTAGCATCAGCCTAGGGGGAGTTTGTTGGATCTAGAGAGGCTGTTGCAACCAAAACTATGTCACTTAGAAGATTTTGAGTACAACATACAAAGGACTTCCGAAGCCAAGTGTGGAACTTCCGAAGGAAGAAGGAGCTCTTCCGAAGTCTAAGTGTAAAATACACTTCCGAAGGAAAACTCCAACTTCCGAAGATAAAGAAGCTACTTCCGAAGATCAAGACTTAAAGACAAAGTTCTGAAGTCAACTTCCGAAGTATAAAGAAGTCCTCAAAGCCTCGGAAGCATAGAAGCATCTTCGAAGTATAAGTGGCTTCGGAAGAACTTGTTCTTCCGAAGCCAGTTAACCTTCGGAAGACACTTCTATTATCCAGTAGACATAAGTATGGTCTGTCTGACACTCCGCTGCAAATCTCTGAGATACTGCATGGCGTTTTCTCAAAAGCCATGTAGTTGACCATACTTTAATCTACTGTTTACCTTTTTATGTTAAGTACAGTTGCCATCTTTAGTTGGTGACAAAAGGTAAGTCATGGACATGTCATGACTACCATATCTTAGATAATACTTTATCTAAGATACCTTAACTATAGCATTGTAGTATATGCTTTAGTCGTAGGTTTCCAGCTGGTATCAAGTATAACCGGCTGTAGGATCTAGTATATATAGTTTCTCATTGTAACTCTTGTTTCATGCTTGTAAGTGTCTTGTAATCTTGAGTTGAGAAGTAATATATACAAGTACCTTGAAAATACTTCTGCTTGTTCCTTTGATTACTTATTATATTATTATCAACTCTTGTTAAAGGCATTGCTTCATCTTGTTTGAGTGATATTATAAGTGAGTTTGAGAGAATTACAAGTGTTAAGTGACAAAACCCGATCCTGCAAAGTTGATCACCAAGATGAAGAGTGCGGGTATTACTTTGTAATTTGTAAAAATCGTTAGGCGCTATCAAGAGGGTGAGGTAGGGACTAGGGATTAATCGGAATTAATCGGATCAGGCTTTTATATGTAATTGTTTATAACTAATATATATAGCATGTTCAAACACAAATCATTAAGTTTAACATAGCAAATCAGCTTAAACATGCAATTAGATCCAAATATTAATATATTAGTTCAAATAGAAGATCAAGAAGTTCGAAAATTCATCATCATCTTCTCTCTATTGTTTAATGATTTGAATATTATTTTACTCGTATTCAACCCCTCATCTACTTCCTCCTCATCTTCCACTCAATTCTTCATCAAAAGTTCTCATGATACACTTGTCTTCGCACTTGCATAGCACTTCTTCGATTAGACAAAACCTCATCAACACTCGTGGCATCACTAACTACTTTCCAAGGTAACCCCAACTCAAGTTCTTCATCTACACTATCAACAATCCATTCTTTAGCCCTGTTACCATCCTCCGCTATAAATACTTTACGATTTCTCAACTTTCTTTTTTTGTTTTCTCTATCAAATTTGCATTAAATTGAATAAAAACAAGATCGTTTATTTTGTTCGCCTCTAGCCTATTATTTTTTTTATGTACCTAAGAAGTCAACATAAACAATAAGTTCAATATTAACCTTGAGTAAACATGAGATAAATTGTATAACAATTGAAATCACTAACCCCTCAAAGATGCTTCATTTTCTTTCACATCCTAGCAAACTAGTAGTCAAAGAAAGTATCCTCATAGCAATTCTTTTTAATTTGGAGTTGAATTACCATATGTTTCCCATCAATTTGCTACAATGTTAAAACAAGCATATATATAAGGCAAATGAAATTTTAACACAACAATGTTTGTTGTTTATTTAAATTAGCATTACCCGGATCAAATTAATAATCATTGACCACACATGCTTTTTTGCAAGTGTCTCAAATTTTCTTGTTTATGCTTGTTTACAATGTTTTTTAATTATTTATGCTTGTTTACACAAGTGTTTTATTTATTTAACCATTGAAAAAGCGAATTTCCCTTTAACGGTCTTAGCAAACTTACATTTTTCCCCATTCTTTACTAGAAAACATTTGTCTAAGTTGAGACTTATTTTCCAACAAACTTCGTAAAGTAAGAAATACGAAAGCAAATCTTGTAACTCTGGGTCTCACAATATTTCTTTTCTTTGTGTATTTTCTCATCATAGCCAAAGTTTTGTGATGAGAATAAATAAAGGCCATCATTTTTTTAACTGATCGAGGGTTTTCTTATACCTCGGTAATCCACCAATAGCTTCAAGATAAATAAACTTATAAGTTATTAATATATGCAAACAACTAATAAAATAACATTATACAATAAAGCAGAAAATACATTCAGGAGATGAGATTAATGGGGGTATGTGTCACACATGAAGTCCAAAAGATTGTTGGCTTTTATCCTTCAACAATTTACATGCACCGATATTATTAGATGCATTATCGGTCACTATTTGAACAACATTTTTGGACCAACCTTTTCGATGCATTTATCAACATACTCAAATATGTTACCAACTTGTGTGCGCTTCATCCG
Organism: Flaveria ramosissima; assembly: GCA_025215565.1. NCBI lineage: Eukaryota > Viridiplantae > Streptophyta > Magnoliopsida > Asterales > Asteraceae > Flaveria > Flaveria ramosissima. Next base: position 76,257 of record JACVEC010000309.1, on the reverse strand, counting down.
AACATTCCTTAGAAGACAAAAAAATAGTACCCAATGTTGAATTAGCGCACAAATTAATGATGCTTCTTCTTGTTCTATCGGACTATGTGTGACACCCTGCATATATCCCACATCAACCATGGACAAGAGAGATACCTGGTTCATAAGTAATGTCCGGTCTCTAATATCAACAACGTGTTTTGGGCGTATTGGTTGTGGATGAGAGGAGAACTCTATAGTTAAGCGTGCTAAGGTGGGAGCAACCCAGGGATGGGTGACCTCCCTGGAAAGTTTTCACCCGGGCAACCAAAAGCAAATCCATGAGCTTCTCTTGGGTAAAGCGAACAATATTGTTGGTGTGAGGGGCCAGGTGTTACAGAATGGCATCAGAGCCACTCCTGTGTTGTGGCGGGATATGAGACCTACCTCACCGAGGATGTTGACTTCTCGGGCTCATCGAGGACGGTGACTCCAAAGGGGGGTGATTGTGACACCCTGCATATATCCCACATCGGCCGTGGACAAGAGAGATTCCTGGTTCAAAAGGAATGTCTGGTCTCTAACATCAACAACGCGTTTTTGGGTGTATTGGCTGTGGATGAGAGAACTCTAAAGTTAAGCGTGCTCAGGTGGGAGCAATCCAGGGATGGGTGACCTCCCTAAAAAGTTTTCACCCGGGCAACCAAAAGCAAATATGTGAGCTCCTCGTGGGTAAAGCGGACAATATTGTTGGTGTGAGGGGCCGGGTCTTGCACTATGCATCGGTGATAATTGATCATCCTATGAATCTCCATTCTTCTTCATACTTTTTCAAAGATACTTTAGACCTTTCAACCTCTTAATTTACAAAAGTATCTCCAATCTCATATCGAGTAGGAGGCATGACATTAGGTCCAAATTGACCAACCGCCTCCAATACGTTTTGAAGCTATCTCTCTCAAATGCATTAATGGTATCATGCATTCATATGCCCACTTATAAATGTATTCTTTAACACGGATCGTTTTGTTCTTTTCAAACAACATTGTTAACATACTTTGTTCTTTGACACTCTTTGAAGTTGTAATCTATCCATGGACCAAATGAACAATGTTCCTTCAAATATTTAAAACAATCATTGTGGTCAATTGTCACTATCTTGTTTAGATTTTTTTTGCTCTCATTAAGAGCATCTCTAATAGGTTATTTTTGGAGTGTTTTTGGAGCAAAAACGCCAGCTGGATGCCAACCATCTATTGTGGACCTTGTTTTTGAGTATGGATATTCAAGTGGAAGAACACCAAAAGCAACTGACATTTTAAGGGGGATGGTCCAGGGTTGGGTTTTAATATTAAAAAAGAAAATAATATATTTATATTAGTAAAATATTTAGTTTTTCAATATTACTATAACGTACACATAACGGGTATATTTAGTGTCAAGTTTTTAATTTTAATTTTTTTTAAACTTTCTCGTAACAGCTATATCTTTTTACTATAAATACAAACATTCATCTTTCGTTTTTTCAACACCTTCATTCATTTAGTCTATCTTTCATCTTTTAAATTTCTCATTATTTCTAAACTCTACATAAAAAATGAGTTCAAATAGTGATGAAAGTCCACCCAATTCACCTCCTGGTTCACCTTTTATAGATTTTATGCATGCGGCGTTAAAAGAATTGATAAATGATGATGTTGACAAAGCGTATTTAGAAGTGATGAAAGCTCATGCTGCTGAAAGTTCTCGAAGCACAACAAGAAAATAAAGAAGTATACAAAGGGATCGTGAAGACGGGGATAAGCATCTTGGAATGACTACTTTTCTGGATCGGTGTACCTCGAAGTTATTTTAGATGAAGGTTCCGGGTGAGCAAACAACTTTTCAATCGAATTGTTGAAGGTGTGTCTAATCATTCTTCCTATTTTCAACAAAGATATGATTGTATTGGTAGAAAAGGTCTTTCGCCAATACAAAAATGCACTGCTGCCATACGGCAGTTAGCAAATGGCATGGCTGCTGATCTATGTGATGAATACATACGAATTGGTGAAACTACTACTGTCGAATGTCTACATAATTTTTGGATATGTGTTATTGAAGTTAACTCAGAAGAGTCTCTAAGAAGGCCAAACGCTTCTATCATACAACTTTTGTTAGAAGCACATTTTACCAAGCATGGGTTTCCTGGAATGCTAGAAAGCATTGATTGTATGCACTGGGCTTGGAAAAATTGTCTTGTTGCATGGAAAGGTCAATACACATGAGGTGACGATGGATATCCCACCATTATGCTAGAGGGGCAGTTGGATCATATGATCTTTGGATCTAACATTCATATTTTGGAGTGATGGGCTCTAACAATGATATTAATGTTCTCAATCAATCTCCCGTATTCAACCAATTCTTATGAGGTAATGCTCCTCCATGCAATTTTACAGTAAATGGAACTCCATACATAACAGGATATTATTTGGAAGATGGTATATATCCTGAATGGCTACACTAGTGAAAAACTTTACATATCCACAGGCCGAAAAAATGAACGAATTTAAAAAAGCGACACAAGTCCGCAAGAAAGGATGTCGAGAGAGTCTTTGGTGTCTTGCAAGCTCGTTGGGCAATCTTATGTGGTCCCGCAAGAGCTTGGAGCTTGCAACAACTAAGTGATATCATGTATGCATGTATTATAATGCATAATATGATTGTAGAGGATGAAGGCTATGCTATATGTGAGTGGTTGGGTGATGATGATGAAAATGGGCCAATAACTTATGAACACGGAGCTCCAACAGGATTTCAAACTTATTTGCAAAGGTTTAAATGTTTACGTAATCAAGTGGCTCATCATGCACTTCGGGCTGATTTGGTGGAACATATCTGGTCTCTTAAAGAATAAGCATTATAATGTTTAGTTATTGTAATGTGTGTGTTCCCGATTCGAATTGATAATTAGATGCTAAAATTCAATAATGACGAAAACATTGTGTTTAATACTTTTTGTTTATTAATTGATGGTGAATTCATCATCCATAAAGGATGATGATTTGATGATGTTGTTGATGGAATATGATTCTCATATTTTATGGTGATCCATCCATACTTACAATGAATGATAAGTATGCTATATATAATAGTCTATAATTTATACAAGTGTGTAAGGCGTTTTGTTAATCTCATACGCCTGAACAATGCTCATGTTGCTGAAAATGGTTAAGTGTTGGGCGTTTCAAGTCAACCTCATGCGCCTGAACCGTGCCCAAATGCCTGAATAGTGCGCCTGAACAGTGCTCATGCGCGTGAACAGTGCTTATGCGCCTGAACAGTGCTCATGAGCCTAAATAGTGCTTATGCGCCTAAACAGTGCTCATGAGCCTGAACAATGCTCATGAGCCTGAACAGTAAATTTAATTTTTTAAAATCTAACTTTTAATTTTTTATAATAAATTATTATTTATTAAATTTAAAGTTTAAATTTCAAATTTCCCCTGAAATAAATTTTAAACAATTTTGAATTTCCCCCTACTCAAACTCCCATCTCTCAAACTAGTATAAACACAGATACATTCCTTTATATTTTTCACACTCTAATATTCTTTCTCCTTCCTTCACAAATCATGAATTCAAACACGAATTCATTTTTACAATTGTTTAACGATTCCATTCCTGATGAAAACCCAAACCTAAATTCAAACCCAAACCTAAACCCGTATTCATTTCCAAACTTTGGATATTCCCAGTTCCAAGGATATCCAAATCCAATTCCCAATCCTGCATTCTCTTAATTTTCAAATCCAGGGTTCTCTCATTTACAATCATGGGTTCCCTTAATTCCCAAATCAATGGATTCTCTTGCATTCACCAATCTACCTCTAACTCAATCTCCAGTTACCACAAAATCTCCAGCTATTTCAACAACACAAACATCCGCTTTAGCACCACATAGTGGTAGTGTGGATGAATCTCCATCACCTTACATGAAGAGCAACAAAAAGAAGAAGAGAAAGTGGTTGCATCCTCAGAGCAACCAAAAAGAAGATCATGGTCATCTGAAGAAGAAGAAGAAGTGCTCACTAAGGCGTGGCTACATATTTCAAATGAATGTATCATCAGTAACTTTCAAAAGAACAATGACTTTTGGCATAGGGTCCATACATACTTCAAATAGGGTAGTAATATGGTGAGAACAACGGATAACCTACGTTCTTACTAGCATATGATAAATCGAAAGGTGACTGTATTCAATGGCATCTACATTCAACTACGAAAAAATAAGTGGTTGTTCTGATGATCAATTGCTTAGACGTGCTCGTGAGATGTATGAAGCCGTAGAAAGTACGCAATTTTATGTATGATCATGTTTGGATCCTTCTCAAAGACGAGCCGAAGTGGAAAGAACAAACAGGTCTTGAGCAAAGTCAAAGTGTAAGTGGTAAAAGATCTGCCGATAGTATTTCATCCGAAGCTAATAACTACTTTGACCTCAATGATGACAATGAATTAATGATTGATGATTTTGAGAATAAAGTTGAAGAACTTCCCCGTCCAATGGGCACAAAAAAGGCTAAAACGATGGCTAAAGGTAAGTCTAATGGCAAAGCTAAAGCGGACTCGTCAAAAATAAATGAGGTCATCGGACATTTTCAAAATTTAACAAAAATAAGAGAATCCGCCATTAGTGAAATTGAATCCAAAATGCATGAATATGTTGATATTAAGCGGAAAGAATGTTTATCCCCGTAAACAAGAAATCGCACTACGTGAACAAGATATCGCACATGTGAACAAGAGATTGCACTGTGTGAACAAGAAATCCTTTTTAAGGACACAACCTACTTGAATCCCGACCAAGTCGCACTCCATAAAAAAATACATGACAAAATTAGGGCAATGTATGATATTTAGGTAGTTTAATTGTCGTATCTTTTAAGTCATGTATTACTTAGTTATTGTAACTTTTAATTATGTAAAGTTTGAATTTCAAGCTTTCAATATTTAGAATTTTTCCCTCTTACGAAATATATATTTAAATTTTAAATTTTAAAATTTTAAAATTTCCCTCTAAAAAGTATTTAACTTTTCTATTTTAAAATTTTAAAATTTCCATCCACCAAAAGACATATAAATATTTTTATATTTTATATTAATATATAAGATTGATAATTAAAAATAAAAGTAAAAGATGATAATGATGTAGCAATGTTTTTAGATGTTTTTAAGTTTTACTATTGGAGAGGTTTTTTGGGTTTTTGATAAAATAAGTGGTTTTCTGATGTGGCTACTGACTAGGCATGTTTTTGGATGTTTTTTGATTTCACCATTAGTGATGGTCTAAGAGCATTTTGAACCCCTCAATTGATCATCTTTTGTGTTTTTTAACAAATTGCACCATTGCCCGCTATGCCCGCTATATGTTGTTTCAACCAATAAACTCCTCGTGATATAAGTTTGTCACACAAATTACATTGTACTCTATCTAACTTAGTGGCATCCACCAACTTTCCATACTCTCATCCAATGTCATCTGATTCCATTTCAAACTTTGACTTGTGGTTGATTCCATTGATGTCGTCAAATATAAAATTTGTATTGCTAATGTATATAAAAATTATAAAAACAAAGAACATAAAGAAAATGCTTCTAACATAGTATATAAACCAAAACAATAGTAGGAAATAAAAATTAAATAATTAAGAAACAAATTGAATAAGAGTACCGAAACTTAATAGTAGATAAGTAGTAGGACATTGCACACTACATAACCCACTAAGTCTGCTAGTGTCTACTTCGAGAACCCAAAATTATCGATATCAGACATTCATACCCATTGATAAGAAATCAAGATAAGAAGGCATACCTATTTGGTAAAACAACTTCAGTTTTGATGAATATGCATTTATCAACTTGCTTCTTCAATGGTGGTCGCAGCTTGCTTCTTCAATTTCAAGCTTCTTCAATTTCAAGTCGGATGCTTTGAGATAAATGGAGTGGCAGCTAGGTTTATTGAAGTTTTAGATCCATGTTTGGGTTTCTTTTGTTAAAAACCATGGATCAGCATGTTTTTTTTAATAATCATCATTGACCGATTAGGTCGACGTTGACTGACTAGGTCAGACCACCGATTTTCCCCTGATTTGATGAAATTGACAAGGTCCAACCTAGATTACCGATTATTCGCCGACTAGTCGTCGACTAGCGGCGACTTTTGCAACACTGTTACTTTGGAAAATATAGTTGTTGACAAGAAGCTATTGAAATCATTACTATACAGTTGGAATAACAATTGTACTTCTATTAAGGAAACCAAAGACTTGTTCACTCTATCTCTTAGTGATCTGATTTCTACCATTAAATCATATGAGATAGATCATAAGCAAAGAGCTACTAATCATCTAAACTCAAATTGTAGCTGAAGCAACTACTTTGTATAAAGAAATGGATAGCAATCTAAATTATTATATGAGCTACTTTCAAATGTGTTAGCAACAACAATCTGGAAGCCTTGTCATTCCTACTATCCAAGAAACACCTATTTCTTATTTTCAAGTTGCACATTCCAATCAATATTCTCTGTTTAAATCTTAACAAGTATCAAGCCAACCTCAAACCCACACATACTCATCCATTCAGCCTTCATCCCAGATTCAACAAGCTTATGTTGCAACTTCCAACCCATCAAAACAAACCATTCACATTGCTTACTAACACCTTGCCCTATTCATAACTTTTATGTCTAGTTATTAAGCCTTCATAAGAGGAAGATTAAATGCTCCTAACATTTTGGTTAATGATTTACCACAGGTTAATGCTGATGGTGTGGAAGATAATGACATCAAGTATCAAATGGCAATGGTGGTATATAGAGCCAAGAATTTTGCAAGACGAACTGGTCGGAAAGTGTTTGGGATGAACAATGCTAGCAAAATTGTGTTCCATAAGACAAGCCTACGATGCTATAACTTTGACAAGCCTGGGCATTTTGCTAGGGAATGCACAAAACCGAATATCAATCTAATAAAGGTGGTAAAAGGATGGTGACAGTTGAAGTTGAATCTAAACATGATAAGCCAAGTACTTTCAACAACAAAGCACTTGCATCAAGACCAATGGTGAATATAACTGGTCTGATCACATCAATATACTGGATCTCAAATTATCCATAACAATAATGGCAGAAATCAAAACCATTGAAGAAGAGTCAACAGAAAATTTGTTTGCTGAGTTTGTTTCAAGTAATATGCTTGAAGGAGTTTTTTGTTGAAGCTGAGAAAAGCTAGGATGAAGAGCTTGTTACTATTGAGAACGCTATCAAGACTACTCTAGCACAAGTGGAGAAGAGTGAGGTTGATGAGATGGTTACTGTTGAAAAGGTTGTTGAAAAGACTCCAACTAAACAAGAAAATGAAATATTGACTTCTATTGTTGTTGAGAAGACTCCAGCACCTGCTAATAATAATAATGCTAAAGATATCAAAAATACTCCAGCATAGTTAGCAGGAGAAGAAATTGGTGAAGAAAGGAAGTTTTGAAAGCTTTTACGGTAAAAGAAGTGCTTAATGAGGTATATAATGATCTTTGTACTACTTCTTGTGTTGAAAAAGTTCAAGATACATAATTCATAATGAGCACTTGATTTAGAAGTTTATAAACTTCAACATCAAACTCGAAAGTTATAAATCTAATGAAAAGATTTTCAAAGAAAAGTTAGATGGATTAAATAAATCAATTTATCAATTACAACTAAATCTTCATGATAAAGAATGTACAAATAATGATTTGTCAAAACATAATGATGAAGTAGCTTTGCAAATCAGTATACTAAATAGTGAACTCTTATCTGCTAAACTTGCTGCTGAAAATTTTGAACTTTCTTTAAATATGGTTGAAGGTATAACTAAATTCTAAATGACACAAAAGATCAATGGTGATAAGAGTGGTATTGGATTCTCAAAAATAGCACAGTCCATTAATCAAGACTATTCATGCTTACCATCATCAGTTACCACAATAGATGAAGATATGAGTTTGGGATTTCGATCAAAGTGTGACCTACCTTCGATCAACATTCCTTTGACGGTTGATCCATTCACAAAAACTAAAATTAATCTCAATGATTTTAACTTTTATGCAGAAACTGTAAAGAAAGAGGGTTTTGTGAAAGATTGGAATAGTGATGATGATTTAGATTTTCAAGATATTAAAAATAAAAGTTGTACTAAAAATATATCTACATGTAATCCATCACTATTAGTCAATGAAAATTCTATTTTTTTTGTTCTTAAAAATGGTTGTTCAATCGATTATACAAAACAAAAAAGTTAAAAGCAAAATTCATTCATACTGAAGAAGAGTGTAAAACAAAAACAATTTACTACATCATCATTTGACTTGAAAATTGCTTTCAAGAACAAATTTGTTTTAAAAGAAAATATAGATAAGGAAGGTTATATTTTTAAAGAAATGAATGCTCTATTCTTTAAAAATAAAATTCCTAATGATGCTAACTCTATCAAACAAGATGTTTGCAGATTAGGTGTTACTAAAATGGTCTGATACCAGTATCTGTGTCTCAAAATGTTAAAGCTACAGTTCATGCCTAATCGGCTTCAAGTCAAAAATCAATAGATAAAGAACATTTCCTCAGTTCTTTCTGATCAAGCCAGAAACGTTTATGTTGATAGAGAGATACGAGAGAAAGAATCACATGGCCAAAGAAATACTAAATCCAGATTCTATGATAACTTTGGTGGTTATCATAAATAGTTTAAAAGAAATGCACGAGTGCATAATATTTCTAAAAAACCATGTTGTGATGCAAGATGAATTGATGTTATTCAAAAAGTTAGATATGTGACATTTATGTGAAGTTCTAAAGGATAAGTTGCCCATTGAACTAAATGAATTTTTCACAACAACACAGATGAAAAGGTGTTATTGTTCGCAACAAGGCCAGACTTGTTGTACACAGTTCCTATCAAGTTGAAGGTCTTAATTATAAAGAGGTCTACGCCCCCATAGCTAAACTTGAAGCAATTCATATCTTTCTGGCATATGCTTCCCTCATGAACTTCAAGGTTTACCAAATGGATGTTAAGACTGCTTTTTGTACGGTGAAAGAAAGAGGAACCTATGTTTGTCAACCTCCTCGTTTGAAGATCCAAATCATCCTGATTATGTCTGTAAGCTAGAAAAAGCACTCTATGGGCTACATCAAGCACCTCGTGCTTTGTATGCTACTCCCACTAACAAACTTTATTCTTAAGTGAGACTGGTGATGATCTCATTCTTGTTCAAATTTATGTTGATAACATCATCTTTGGATCTACAAATGATGATATGTGTAAGGAGATTGAAATGGTGAAAAGAAGAAGAAGTTTGAGATGAGTTCACTTGGAAAATATCGTTTTTCTTGGTTATTCAAGTTAAAACAAGATGACCAGGGTATTTTGACACATCAGAAAAAATATGTTCATAATATTCTAGAAAAATACAAGTTTCAAGATTCCAAGATTGCTCCAACTACTATGTAATCTCGTCCCACTTTATCACACATGATCTAACAGGTGAAAACGTTGATCAACATTTGTACAGATCAATGATTGGATCCTTTATGTATCTCACTGCAAGCAAACCTGACATTATGTTTCCTGCTTATTAGAATGCACTTATCAGAGTAATCCAAAGGAGTTTCACATGAAAGTTGTCAAGCGGATTTTCAAGTATCTTAAATGCAACCAACACACTTGGACTTTGGTATCCTAGGAATTTTGAATTTAACTTATATGCTTATACCGACAGTGATTATGGTGGTTGTAATTGTGACAGGAACTCGACTACAGGTGGTTGTCAATTCCTTAGATATAAGTTGATTTCATGGCAGTGCAAAAATCAAAATATTGTTTCAAGATCCACTGTAGAGACTTAATATGTGGCTGCATCAAGTTGTTGTTCACAAATTGTTTGAATTCAGCAACAACTTCTTGATTATGGCCTATATTTTTCAACACCATAATTTAGTGTGATAATTATGTAGTCCTAAACATAATGAAGAATCCAATTCAACATTCCAAAACAAACACATTGATATTCACATGCATTTCATTAATAATTGTTTAAACTTATTCATTTATCCATGACTGTTTTGATAGAAAACTTATTCATCTTGCTTAAGTCACATCTGATGAAAACATTACTGACTTGTTTACCAAGGCGTTTGATCATTTTCGTTTTAACTTCTTGTCAATCTTTAGGGATGATCAACTTCGGTTGATTTCCTAGATCTTCAAACAAAAATATTTCGTAGTTTGTTAAAATTTTTATTTCTACAAAATAATCATAATTCTAGTGGGAAAATTTTAAAAATGTAACAAAAATGATTTTTGTTTTAAGGAGTAATTTTGAAAAAAATCAAAACAATTTTGTTCATTTGATAAACATTACAAAATGAATTTTCTATTTAAGTAGGAAATAATTTTACATTTCTTGATTTTGATGTATTATATACAAAAGCTTAAAAAGTGACTTGGATTTTGTTTGATATGTTGGAAGGTTCTACTTTCAAGAATAAAAACAATATGATTTGTGATACACTAAAATTAAAATCCTTATTGCTTGAGTAGGGTCACATATCAGGTTTTGAAGGTTTTGTGTTAACACTGAATCAATGCTAAAACAGATCGAGAATTACAGTCTTATCATACTCAAGCCAATTATTCTCTGAATTAGTGATTGTCATTAGTACATTATATACATATATAGGGCTGCAAACGAACTGAACGTTCAGCGAACTGTTCGTGAACCGTTCGGTGGGAAGTTCGTTTATGTTGTTCGTTTAGTAAATGAACGAACACGAACAAGAAAATTTTGTTCGTTTGTTAAACGAACGAAAACGAACACAAGCACCGTTCGTTCATTTATGTTCGTGAACGTTCGATAATGTGTTCGTTAATGTTCGTTCGTGAACGTTCGATAATGTGTTCGTTTATGTTCGTTAAGGTGTTTGTTTATATTCTTAATTTTTGTATCAGTTATTTTTATGACAATTACATCAAGTATTTCTTGATATTTATGTTAACTACTTATTTATTTTTTGTTGATTTTGTGTAATGTTTGTAATAAAAAATATAAATTTTATTGTAAAATAAATCTATAATAATTTGTATTCGTTTGTGTTCATTAGTTTTTTTGTGTTCGCCATATTCATGAATAGTTGTTTGTGTTAGTTTGCTTTTGTTTGTGTTCATTTGCGTTCGGTAAGTGTCCGTGAATAGTTCATGAACATGTTAATTTTCTTAATGAACGAACACGAACAAAATCACGTTCGGTAAGTGTTCGTGGATAAGTTTATTTCTTAACGAACGAACACGAACAACGCCTTGTTTGTGTTTGTTCGGTTCGTTTGCAGCCCTATACATATATATATATATATATATATATATATATCTATATATATTATATATATATATATAGATATATTTTATATATATATATATATATATATGTATCTTATATCTATATATATATACTCTATCTCTCTCGTCTCTATATCTCTCTCTCTATCTAGTCTCTATCCTATCCTCTCTCTATTATATATCTCTCTCCTATCTCTCTCTTTCTCTCATCTCATCTCATCTTATCTATCTCTCTCTCTATCTCTATGTGTGTCTCTCTCTCTCTCTCGTATATCTCATCTTTCTCTCATCTCTCTCTCTATCCTCTCTCTCCTCTCTCTCTCTCTCTATCTTCTCTCTATCTCTGTCTCATCCTCTCTCTATCTATCGATCTCTCTCCGTCTGTCTCTCCGTCTCTCTCCTCCGTCTCTCTCCGTCTCTCTATATCCGTATATCTCCTCTACGTATATATACGTATATCTATCCGTATATCTATATGCGTATATATATATACTACGTCTATATCTATATCGTATCTATAGATATCCTATCTACGTATATATATACTATCTCCGTATATATATATCTATCCCTATATCTTCTATATATCTATATATAACTCTACTATATATCTCTATATCTCCGTATATACTATATCTATATCCGTCTCTATTTCTCTCTCTCTCTCTCTCTCTCGTCTCTCTATCTATCCGTCTATCTCTCTCTCTCCTATCTCCTCTCTCTCTCTCTCCCTCTCTCTCTCCTCTCCCTCTCTCTCTCTCTCTCTCTCTCTCTCTCTCTCCCTCTCTCTCTCTCTATCTCTCTCTCCATCTCTCTCTCTCATCTCTATCCGTCCCTCCTCTCTCTCTACTATATATACTACTATACGTATATAATCTACACGTATATCTCTATCCTTATATATATTATACGTCTATCTCTATATACGTATATAATATAATACGTAATATATATACATAGCGATATATATATATACTTGTATTATATACGTGTATATATATATACGTATATATATATATACGTATATATATAATATTACGTATATATATTCCGTGTATATATATATACGATATATCCTACGTATATATATGGTATATTATACGTTGTATATATCTCTCTATCTCTCTCTCTCTATATCTATCTATATCTATATCTATCTCTCCGATCTCTCTCTATCCCCGTCTCTATCTATATCCGTATCTATCCGTATATATATATATACGTATATCTATATTATCTCTATATATCTATATAACTCTCTCTCTACGTATATATCTACTGCTCTCTCTATCTGTTCTCTATACGTATCTATATCTCTATATCTACTCTATATCTCTCTCTCCGTCTCTCTCTCTCTCTATCCTACGTCTCTCTCTATATATCTCTCTATCTCTCTCTATCTCTCTCTCTCTATCTCTCTCCGTCTCCTCTCGTCTCTCCATACTTCTCATCTCTCTCCGTCTTATATCCGTCTCTCTATCTCTACGTCTCTCCTCCGTCTCTATCTCTACGTATCTCTCTACTCGTATTATATCCGTCTACTATATCCGCTATACTATATATATCTCTATCTCCTACTCTTCTTCTCTATCCTCTCTCTCTCTCTCTCCGTCTCTATCTACTCTCTCTCTATCTCCGTCTCTCATAGTCTATATATATCTATCCGTCTATCGTATATACATATCTCTACGTATATATACGTATATATCTATGTATATACGTATATATATATACTATCTATACGTATATATATAGATATAATACGTATATATATCCGCTATACCGATATATCGATATATATATTATATTATACGTATATATATATATATCCCTTATATATATCTATCTATATCTCTATTATATCTATCTCTATATCTCTTCTCTCTCTATCACCTCCCTATCTTCTCTCATCATATCTCTACTCTCATCTCTCTCTATCCTACATCTCTACTATTCCCTATCTTCTATCTTATCTTTCTCTATCCCTCTCTATCTCCGTCTCTCATATGTCATATATCTATCTACCTATCTTCTACTCCGTCTCTCTCTTTCCTCTCTCTCTCTCTCTCTCTCTCTCTCTCTCCTCTCTCTCTGTCTCTCTCTGTCTCTCTTCTCTGTATCTCTCTCCCTCTCTCCACTCTCCTCTCTCTCTCTTCTACTCTCTCTCTCTCTCTCTCTCTCTCTCTCTGTACTCCTGTCTCTCTCTGTCTCTCTCTGTGTCTTCTCTCTCTCTCTCTCTCTGGTCTGTCTCTGTCTCTGTCTCTCTCTCTCTGTCTCTCTCTCTGTCTCTGTCTCTCTCTCTTATCTGTCTCTCTCTGTGCCCCGCCCCCGCCCTCCCGCCCCCGCACCCCCGAAGAAGAAAAATGAAAAATGATAAATTGTGATGACTTGAAATCTCAAAAGTGTCTTGCAGCTGAATATGAGTTCTATAGGATTTTTGACTGCAGGATCCATTGATTTCATATAAAAATAATAATAATAATCACAGCATATCAGTCTAGTATAGATTGTAATACGAGTTTAAATTTAAACTGACATATTGATAATTAACTTAACAAGTCCTATTCTAAATATAACTGAAAAATGTTAATAATTGATTTCAAAGAAATATGGTCCTATACTTGAAATTCACAAAAATTTAAGTTAATTTTATGTGTTATTTGATTTCTTTTACCAAATTGTGTCTCATAAAATTGAATGTCTCTTGTTAGAATCCAACAATTGGTTAAACATAAAATCAAAATAACAAAACAAAGTTTAACTAGATGAGAAATTTAAATTTCTGAAAAATCAAAACTGAAACTTCTTGCACGTGAGAAGTTCTCTGATGCGAACTCTGACTTCTCGCGTGGGATATCAGACACATTTAAATATCACAGTGGTGCGAAAAGAAGACCATTCGCGTCGTACAACTGAAATTATTCACTCTCAGATTTTTTGAAGTGTTGCTTTGATTCGCCTGATTCTTCTGTTCGTTCGGTTCGATTGTTGTTGATTATATCATCAACAAAGGTATATTGATGATTAAACAATGGATTTAAGTGTATTTGAATCTGAACCAAAACTTAAAACCCAAATAAACTTAATATCTAATGAAATTTATCATGATTTTACTTAATAAATACCTAATCGACACTAATATAACAAGTTTTAATGGCTAAAACTCATTGTAAGAGCATTCACAGTGAAGTTCTTAAAATTATGTGAGTATGTTTGGTATATTATATGGAATGGTTTTTAGTGGTTGTGAGTGAAGGAGAGAGAAAATGTTATTGTGGATTGGTATATTTAAAGAATCACTGTTCAGTGCTTATAATTTTTAAAATTTTTTAAATTGGTTGTGAGTGAAGGAGAGAAAAAAAATAATAAGGGTATAAAAATATTATTTAATTGAAAAAGAGAGAGAAAATGCAGTGATTTTTAATATAATTATATTAATAAAGATAAAAAACCCACTGTGAATGCTCTAATGATTTAATTTGAAAATGGGTTTTGAGGTTATCGGACGCGAAAAGTTAATGTGAAGATAAACAGAAGCGACAACTTTTGAATTCGCGTGAAACTAATCGCATGAGCATCTTTGACCAATCATGCAGACAGTTGACTTTGGTCAAAACTATTCTAAGCAATAGGTAACTTGTCGCATGAAAAGTTGAGTTCGTTTGAAAACAATTCGCATGTGAAATGTTCACTAATCATACGATAAGTTCAAAGTTATTAATTTTTAGAAATTTTATAAGTCTGATATTCTTGAACTTTGTGACTAATTAAAATGTTTAAGTTGTTTATATAAGTTGTTTACACTTGGCTAGATCAATGGTTTTTAACAAAAACAATAATATTGTAGCTTATCTTAGGGATGTGTCAGATGACAAGGCTATATTTCGTTCACTGATAGAAGGATTGAAGACTTCACGTATTCATCATGCTATTACAGCAAATCCAACCATTTATACTGATGTGTTGGATGATTTCTAGATATCGGAAGCAATGAGAGAGATGCCGAAAGAGAGAAATGTATAGTTGCTACTGTCAAGGGAAAGAGGATCGTGACCATGGCTGAGATCATTAACATTGTACTGCTGTTGGAAGATCAACCCAATGCTCCCATAAAAGATTGTATGATTTTGACAGGGTTTGTTTGAAGAGAATGGGATATGATCAACGATATCCTTCTTTAGAGAAGAAGCATCTTCCACCATTCTAGAAATTCCTATTCCACGTGGTTGTTCATTGCCTCAGCAAATGAAGGCAAGCCTTTATAGCCTTAGTGCAGTTTTCAAATCATTGCTTGGTTTTTTAGCTGATGACTTACAGTAAAGCATATCCAAATCCATATTCGTCGAGATGCAAGAGAATGTGATTGCATCTGCTGGGAAGAAGTTCATTATGTATCCTCGCTTATTCAGATTATCGTTAACGCTGCTCATCCTGAGTTAGCTGTTTCTGAGTCTACCACGTACTCAGTCATGATTATGAAGAAAAACATATTCGCTTATCTGATGGGTTCTCAGGGAAATGCTTGGAAGAGTGATTATTTTCCCAAACTTGGCAGGTTCACCAATGATTTCTAGCACAATGTTCAAAATCATAACAACAAAAACTGAAGAACCACCTCTTTCTTACCTGATTGGTTCTTCTTCTAGAACTCCTGATGATGCACCATGAAGTTCTACTCAACCAAGTGGTATGACTATTGATAAGGAGATAGAATCTTGGTTTGATAACAATGCTGATGATGAAACTAATAGTAATGGAGTTTTTTACTCAAATGGTGTGGATATAAATTTTATTTACCAAAATGATGTAGTTAAAAAAATATTTACTAAAATAGTGTGTCTTTCAAAATTTATTATTTCTCACTCATTTTCTCATTGGATACTTTACATAACTTATTTTAAATGTTTTTAGATTCTTTCAAAAATGATTTCTTTAGATTTCAGAAAGTTTTTCAAATAGGTTTTTTTAGAAACATTTTTTATTTCTTTTAAAACGTTATCTAATAATGATTTTTTAGAATGTTTAACCACTGTAAAAGATATAAACTTTATGTTGCTTAATTATAAGTTAATTCATTTAAGTTGCTTGCGACTGTTTTTTTCAACCTGAGGTGTTATAGATTAATTTATGACCAAAACATGAAATTTCATTTTTGTCATCTTGCTAAATATTTGAAGTAAATAACTATTCTTTTTATTAAAGTTTAATACTAATATATAAATAAAATAAAATTTGGTTTTTCGAAATGAAGACTGGTTTTAAGTGGATGTCTTTTCAAAGATTTTTATTGGATATCTAAAATGGTTAGTAAAATAAAAATAAAAAAGGTGGTGTGAAAAACTTTTAGTTTTTAACGTAAACAGAATCCTAAATGATATAATCCTAAATAAAGATACGTAAATATTGTGCGATTATAGGTTTAACTATCATTCTGAACAAAATGTTTAGACTTGAGGCAGAAGATTTTCTCAATAATGCGTTTTCTTCTGAGAGGGTTGAATGTGCGGTCCCGGCTGAAAAATAAATATATGAGCCCGATTAAGATAACACATATTCTCCGAATCGTGTCGCACATTTGTCATTCAAAAAATATGATATAATTTATATGAATTCAGGTACAAAAATTTTAATATTAAAATTTTGTTTTTGGCATCTTTTTACCCACGTATATTCGATTAAACCATTTCTTTGAAAATATTTCACAGAAATAAACAACGTTTCTACTTTAACACCATTGTTAGACAATATAAAAAGTGATTTATATAAAACACTTTGAAAAATTGAAATATATTTCTGGAACATGGTCTAATTGAAGAAAACATTTTTTAAAATTTTAAAGAAATCATCCTTGAAATATATTAAAAAAAACATTTTAAAAAGTCTTTTGTAAAGTATCCAATAAAAATAGGAGTGAAACAAAAAAGATCAAAAAACACTATATTGGTAAATATTTTTCAATCTACACCAAATTGGTAAATAAGTTTTTCATCTACACCCTTATGGGAAAAAACTCAAATAGTAATGACATTGGCAATATGCCTTATGTTCTTCACAAGAGACCTAGAGTGCATGTCACTTCACCGAGATGCACTTCTGATCATACTGATGTAGAGTTTGTACCTGAACACTCACCTGCTACAAAGGAAAGAAAGAAATCTATGGCTCGAAAGAAAGTGAGTCAGGCTATAAGCAAAAGGGGCCTGGGAGGAGGAAGAGGAGTGATTGTTAGAAAACCAAGGACTCCTATGACTATTGTATCACCAGGTAGAGATATTATAGTGTTTGAGCCTTCAGTTACTATTAGTGAGGCTGCACATCATGAGATTTATGTGATTATTATAAAATCAACTACTGTAATAGAATCACCTATGCCCACAACAGATGATGTCCAAAGTACACCTTCGGAAGGTCAAAGCGATGAAATACACTTGGTATGGATGATTTTCTCAACACTCCTCCAAAGAAATATACATTTAAGAGAGCAATATACATTTCAAAGAGCAATATACATAGAATTATATTTAAATTGCTTAGTTCTTGATCTTGATCTTCTTCTTGTTCTAATTGTTAATATGTGTTTGATTTCATTCTGCGTTTCATTCACGAGATCGATCCACTACAAATTTAACGATCTTTACATAATTGATGACCTAAAGCGAAGGTTACTACTTTGGTCAATTTTGGTCTTCACCCACTGGGTCTCTAGGTTTAAATGGGTAGCCCATGATTTGCACACCCCTTACACTAAACTACTCCTAACTAGGTTTGTGAGTAATCATCTAAAGAATGTTTGTCTCTTACCACTAGACTACCAACCAATTGACAGAACAGTAGGTAATTCATTAAAAGAGCTTGGTTGGGGGATAATAGTCTAAGTGGGTGATTAAATATGGCTTACCCTAGGTGAAGCTCAACCCACATCCACCCTAGCTCTCTTCTAGTATAAGATTTTCTAAACGCAACCTATGTAACCATTAAGGCAAATGAATATTGATGTGGAGACCACAACCATATAAAGACATTCCAAAAATGTCATTGGTTATATAGTGTTATGAATGTCTATAGAGAAACATTATGGTGGTAAAGTGTTAAAAAGTTACAGGTTTATATCCTGTCGAGTGCAACTATGATGATTTTAAAATAAGGTTAGGTGTAAAGTAGGGAATGTGTCTATTTGCCAATAATAAAATAATATAATGTTACTAGTCATTAACAAAGTGTTCTTTATTCTAAGAGAGTGTTGATGGAAAATATATTTAAAAAAATCGATGTTGGTGTTGTAGCCTACTGACATCGGTGATTGCTCCCCACAAACTGGCATGAGTTTGAATCATTGCAATTGCAAGTTGATACGTTGTAATTAGAAGTTAGAAAATTGTTGTTCAAAAGATATAGGTGTCATTATTTATTATTGAACTAATTAAACTTTTAGCTACAATATACTTCGATGTTTTTTATTTTGACCACAAAAGTTTGGATTTTCACATGATTGGTCCTGATTATACGCACAATATACGTACATTATTGCGAAACTGTAGTTACTGGTTCGGCCCAAAAATCCCTTAAACTGATCGAACATGGATGTGAATGTCCAATTTTGCTTGAACATGCTATGGATATATCCTAGCTAGTAGCCCCTATTATTTATTTTATTGGCTTCTTATTGTTCGAAAATTGCAGAACAATGTTTTCAGAACCAGATCGGACGTCGAACCGGACGCCTTACTGGTTTGGTGGTCGAACCGGTTGGACCAGATTTAACTATATTTTATTATATTTATATATTAATTAAATATAAGTAATTTATATATGATTTACATATATATTTTATAGCTTCTCTAGAATCTCTAACTGTCACAGATCCTTGGGCACCTCTGGAATACTACCTTTAAGTGTAAGCACTCTTAAATGTTGTAAACTACAAATGGTTCTTGAGAAGGACTCAAGGTCTGTGCAAACACATAAACCAAAAGAAATAAGCTTCTCAACATTTCGACTTGATAAGGGTAGAGGTTCATCGTATAAACATTTAAATTGAAACTTTGGTAAACTACTGTTGGGATGCAGTGGGCATATATCTAGGGACTTTGCTGTCAGGTCTAACTCGGGTAAAGAAATGTTATTTGTTGTGTCCTCATCATCAAGGATAAAGTATTCAACCTCAAACAACCACTTAAATTTAAGTAGTTAAGATTTTTTAGACACGCTAGGGGAGCGTGAACATCTTGGAGATGATAACAATCTTCAAGATGTAACTGCTGGATATGTGGAGTCATACCAAGGTCAATGTTACTCACTTTAGAACCACTGAGGTCGAGGAATCTAAGATTTGGACATTCAACAAGCATGTGGAGTTCAACAAAGTCATTACATGCTTGAAGATTTAATTTCTCAATATGAGGAGTCATCCCAAGGCTAAGGTTACGCAACTTGGAACGACGAAGATTAAGAATTCTTAGGTATGGACATTCAGCTGGCAAGTGAAGTTCCACAAATTCGTAACATTTCAAGATCTAATTCCTCGAGATGTGAAGCGAACCCAAGGTTAAGTTTACGCAACTTGGAACCCAAAAGATTAAAAATTTTAAGGCTCGGACATTCAATGGGCAAGTTTAGTTCTACAATATTATGACATACTTGAAGATTTAACTTCTTGAGACGGGGAGTGATTCCAAAGTTAAGGTTACTCACCTTAGAAGCACTAAGGTCGAGGAATTTGAGTTTGGGACATTCAACAGGAAATTGGAGTTCTTCTAACTTATTACCAGTGTTGCAAAAATCGCTACTAGCCTTCGATAGTCGCCGGTTAGTCGCTAATCGGAGGTTAGTCGCTTTGATTTCACCAAATCGGAGGTGCTAGGCGGTAGTCGGTCAAAATCCGTCAAAGCCGGACCAAATCATCCTAATCGGTGGTGTTCCGGCGATGATAACCGCCGAATTTTACCATTCCGGCGCCGGATTTGTAGATTCCGGCGAGGATGTGCCACCGGAATGACAGAATGCAGAACGATAATGGAGCGATGGAAGGAACGGGATGTTCTATTTTAGGGTTAGATTATTTTATTAAGTTTTTGAATTTTTACATTTAACCCCCTCAATATCTACCAATTTACAAATTATCCCCCAAACTTGGAAATTATATCATAAAAAGGTATAAAATTTTATATAAATTTGCAAAATTATACATAAAAGTCTGATCCGATTAATTTCGAGTAATCCCGATTAATCCCTATTAATCCCTAGTCCCCACCTCACCGCTCGACTAGCGCCTAGCGATTTTTACAACACTGCTTATTACATCCTTGAAGATTTAACTTCTCGAGAAGTGGAACCATCCCAAGATTAAGGATACTCACCATAGAATGACTAAGTTTAAGGACTTTGAACTTAGGACATTCAATAAGCAATTGGAGTTCTAAAAGGTTATAACATTCTTCAAGATTTAAATTCTCAAGATGTGGAGTCATCCCAAGTTTAAGGGTTCTCACCTTAGATCTATGAAGGTTAAGGAATTTGAGCTTGCGACATTCAACAGAAAATTTAAGTTCTACGAAGTTATCACATCCATTAAGTTTTAACTCCTCGAGATGTGGAGTCATCCCAAGGTCAAGGCTAGTCACCTTAGAATAACTAAGGTTAATGAATCTGAGCTTATCAAAAACCTATTATGATTGTAACACTTTTACACAAACCTAAATATTATATTACGTATTCAATGGTCACAACATCAATTAGTCTAGAATTCTAGTTGTACACACGTAAACCTTTTAAATGGATACAAATAATCTTTCTCCATACATATGTTTGCCTCAAATTAAAATCACATTTTGCTTTCTTCTTTAGTCGCTGGGCATGAGTATAAATGTTAGTTCCTTTTATAATTCTATTGATTTTAAATAGGAAGTAATTGTCTTAGTATGTATTAGATAGAATCATCACAATCCAGGATTTTGCATATATTTAGTAGGTTTCCAAAAATGAATTTATGTGTGTTTTACTTATATGTCCTTTATGCTTTCATTAAATAATTAATTTACTAATTTACATTATTACCCTTTCTAATCTCAACCATTGATTATTACAATTAATGGTTGATATAAGTTCTGCAAGTTCTCATTTTAACGAGCATCCCAATAAGTAACTTTTAACCACATAAGATTATATCCATGTATATTTCATTCTCACATGTATACCTATTAGGGGTGTTCAAAATTGGATATTCGAAAATTTCAGATGATGGATTTCAATATTCGAATTCTAAATCCGAAATTAAATTCGGATTCTGATATCTGAATGGATATCCAGTTTGTTAATAAAATATGTATCATTTAATAATTTTATAACAAAATAATATTGTTACTAAAAAAGTTTTTGGATATCCGAAGTTTTTGTAAAAATATCCGAAATACCCTCAAAAAATGCAAAATTTCCAATCAATATTTATTATTTAATATTTTTTGTAAAAATATTTCAGATAATTTGGATATTCGAATATCTAAAAATACTCAAAAACACTATCCGAAATTTCAAATATTATAAATTTGGTTTCGGATACGGATATTTTTTAACATACTTGATACCTATAAACCTAACAAATAACAGGCAATAGTTTCAATGCATACGAAATTCAACTTTACAATCAAAGCATGAAACTAGAATTATAATAAATCATAAGTTTTCATTCCCAATCATCCTAGACTAGTTATTAGATATGTTTTTCGAATCCTTTACTTTTTATTAAACAACAAAACCTAAAGTCTAAAAAAATGCACCACAACTTGCAACTTACATGATACATAATTTTTTGATTGTAAGGACGTTGGGGGCACTTGCGCTGTGGGCACACGGCGGGGGCCGGCGTCGTGCGACACCACTGTCACCGGCCCCACGCCGTGAATTCTTCACGCCATTCGACGTTCCTTCACTGAGCCACACCACACCAAAGGTAAAATTCTGAACTGTTACAACCCTCACCCCCCCCCCCCCTCTTCTAACTGCTAGTTTGCAAAAAAATAAAAAAAAATTACATTGTAAATACAACCTAAACTTACAAAATATACACACCAATTCAAAAAAATCTCTTCTACTTACTCTACTAACTAATAGTTTTTAAAAAATGTCCTGTGATATTTATTTTGTGGATATTATGATTTCGGATGGCGGAGAATAAATTGTTTTACTATTATTATTCTTTTTATTGTATTTTTTTTACTAGTTTTTTTGTTTTATTGAAGTTTTTAATTATAATTAAATCAATTAAAAAATTAATGTAGCGTATGTGCCCCACCAATTTGATATGATTTCATGTAATATGACGTGCTATTATATGATTGGTGGGTAGGGGTGTTGATCGGGTTTCGGGTTCGTCGAGTCGGGTTCGTCGGGTTTTTTGATGTTGGAATCCTACCCGAATACCGACCCGAATAAAGCTCGGGTTTTTCAGTAATCAGGTTTCAGTAATCAAGTTTATTCGGGTCGTCTTATTCGGTAATCGGGTTCCTAATTGGGCTATTAATTGGGTTGTTAATCAAATTATACTTTTAGGCTTGTAATGTTTAATTTATCCCAAACAAAAGATTTCTAAACAACAAAATCAAATTTTAAGGTAAAATTAAAACTCCTAATTACATCCAATGTATGTAAATTTGTAATTATCAAACTAATTAGCAATGAATCCAAATAAATTAATTTCTATAACAATTTCATAATTTAAATTTGGGATGAAGAATGTTTATATATAGAATAGTAAAAACATATAGCCAAAATAAATCAAAATATTATTAATTAGAGTTGCAAAACCATAAACCAAACATTAAAACTTGATTTACGTAAGCATAAAACCAAATTCATATCAACTTATTACAGGAATAAAACCAAAATCCCAACTCATATCAACTTTTTTAATTCCATCTTGGACCACCAAATTCAAAATGTGTGCAACACATCTTATATGTGTCCATTTACCATTTAAAAGACACTTGTTAGAATTTTGAAATACCATTTTCAAAAATTCGACCGCAACATCATTTGAACTTGCATTATCAACTGAAATTGTAAAAATATTTTCAATTCCCCATTCCATCAAATATTTTTCAACCACTTTCCCAATGTCTACCCCACGGTGATTCTCTTGAGGACAAAAGTTTAAGACTTTTTTTCTTAATTTCCACTCATTATCCACAAAATGGGCAGTAAGACACATGTAACTGGACTGTTGACCAGAAGTCCAAGTGTCGGTGGTTAAACAAATCCTACTAGTATTCAATTTAATAAAATTATGAACTTTTATTTTTTCCTCTTGAAACAACTGATATGTGTCTTTCGTGATTGTGGACCTACATGGAACTTTAAAGGCTGGCTGACATATGCTCATAAAGTACCTAAAACCTGCTCCTTCGACCAAGCTAAATGGCAATTCATCAAGTATTATCATGTAACATAGAGCCTTTCTGATTGCTTTTTGATCAAATTTCCAGGATGTTATTTTATTTCCATCCCTATGTTGGAATGCAATTTGTGTTTGTCCACTACTAATTTTAGCTAAGTACGGAGTACATTTCTTTAGATGATTTTTAAGATTAGTTGTACCTTGAGATTTTGAGTCAGCCTTGTAGACCGAAGCACAATGAATGCATTTTGCTTTTTTTAACACCCTTTTCGTCCGTGAACTTTTCAAACTCCCTCCACACATCAGATCTTGGTTGGTAAATTTTAGTTTTCTTGTTAGTTACTTCACTTGTTTGTTGGAGTTGATCATTATTACTATCAAGATCAATCTTGTGTTCTTGAGTCGAATCATATGTATTTGACATCTGAAAATAAAATAAAATACATACATTAGAATAATCACACCTACAAGTAATTCGAAATTACACATAAACCTTGATACATGAAGCCTCATAACTTAATAATAATACACATATTTATATATATATATTATATTGATAATTCATTTTTCAAATTTGTCTTATATTTACATATATGTAAATCTTTATCTCGGTCATCACTTTTAAAACTAACCATTTTTTTGTTTACGTATATGTAAATTGTTATTTTTTTCTCAAATAACTCTTCAGGTGATTATTTTAGTACAATCATCTAAAAACCAAAGAAATAATGAAGAATCTAGTAAAATATATGTTTATACATTGAACATTCAATCTATTTAAAAATAAAAGGTTGCGAACATATAAATGATCTACAAGAATAATTAATTTACAATGATGATATAACTTCTTAAGTTTACTATCTATTTACATATATGTAAATCTTCATTGTGGTCATCATTTTCTAAATTGATCCTTTTTTTCATATATGTAACTTCATGCACGTTTTCTTTTGCTACAATCACATAAAAAAAGAGTCATAAAAAACTAGTAACATGTATGTTTACACATTATGTATTGAGACTATTTTTAAACTAAAGATGACAGACAAATAATTGATCCATAATAGTATAAAAATGTTATAACATTTTGTGCTAATAATCAACATATTATACTTTGGACGTTAAAATTAAATAGGATATATAATATGCTTAATATTGATGTTGCATCATACTTGTATGTGATTATAATATTACTCAATGTTTCTAATTTCAAAATCCACTATATTACACAACAAAAGACATAAGATAAAATCCTTAATATAAGTTTGAAAAATAACAAATCAAGGACATTTTTTTACCTTTCAAAAGCAAGCGCATGTGCTCTTCTCGAAATCAATGATGATAAAAGGTTTAAGGATTATAATTCCTGGTTTTATTTTCCATTGACATGTGAAGAAGAAATTGAAAGAAGATGTACGATTACCTTTGTTTGGGATACATGTATAGTTGCAATTTTAAAGTTTGAAAGAAAAATACCTATATGAATCTACAGGAAGAATAATCCATTTTTCTCTGTTAACATTCTAAGTTTGAGATAGAGTGAAAGATCAACTATATTAAATTAAAGAAATGAGAAATATAAGGAATGTGTTAATTGGGGAAAGAATTAATTACTCGTAAGATACCTATGTTACCCTTATGCTAGTAATTTATTTCCTTAATATTATAAATAATTACTAAAATGCCACTATTGATCTATAACCATTGATTGAATAATCTAAAGGTCCAAACTAGTTCTTGCAGTTCTGAAAATATTTAAGAGTTCTGTAATGATCTTGACCCTATATATATATATATATATATATATATATATATATATATATATATATATATATATATATATGTGTGTGTATATATATATATATGTATATATATATGTATATGTATATATGTATATATATATATATATATATGTATATATATATATATATGTATATGTATATATGTATATATATATGTATATATATATATATGTATATATATGTATATATATATATATATATATATATATATATAAATTTTGATTGTATTCTCTTATTCGGGTTAATCGGGTTGATCCGATTTACCAAAAAGGTACTCAATTACCGACCCTAAAGAATTTTATCGGGTTCGGGTTTACGTTTTAATCGGGTTCGGGTTTGTCGGGTGCTATTTTAATCGGGTTTGGGTTGATTCGGGTCAGGTTCGGTATTCGGGTTCGGGTAAAAATGACACCCCTATTGGTGGGTATGTGATTTAATATAGTCACCCCAAAGGTTAGAATACTTGGTAGCTAAACCGGTATCCGGACAGATGATATTTCGGGTCGGAAAAACTCGAAAAACTTCTGAGCTGTTTTCTCCCATCTACCTCATCACCCACCTCTCTAGATCTAGGTTTTCTCCCACCTTCAACCCCTCTTCTTTCACTTCTCAAATTCTCATCTAAATCTCCACAATTCGATCCCTCTAGGGTTTCAAAACCACACATTCTCGTCATTCTTCAATCCATACGCAATCTCATTTCGAAATCATCATCTCCTATCAGATTCCCTCCGACTTTATCCCCTGAAAACTGTTTTTTACTTCAGGGGATCGAGATCGGTTTGGTTTATACACTAATTGTTGTGTTTATAACAAACGATGAATATGAAATCTGCGCAATCGTCGTCGTATAGAGATCGTACACAGGAGTTTTCGAGCATAGCGGAGAGGCTAAGGAAGTCGTTATCATCGTCAAATGCGGTTGCGGGGATTAACAGTGGTGGTGGTGGTTCCATCAAGGGTGAGGGATCGCGATCAAGTATAGCGTTTCAGTCGGAGTTTAACAAGAGGGCTTCTAAAATTGGGTATGGTATTCACCATACATCGCAGAAGCTAGCGAAGCTTGCGAAATGTGAGTGATCTGACTACAATTGTAAGAAAATGGATACATTGTTACTTGTTAGTCATATGTTGTGATGATTCTGTATGTAATAGTGGTATAAACTTTAACCTCACACTGACCATGTTCATGTATCTCATATCTATTGTTTCGGTCTTAAGAAATGTTGATGACTAGTAGACTAGTGTGGATCTAAGCGTACATTTGACATTGGTGCTTGAAATGTTAAAGAAGTTGAGCTCCTGGGTGCTCTAAACTGTAATGCTACTTGGGAAAGCTAATTTTTTTTAGAATCACATTGTGTTTAAGATCCCATGTTAGCATAACTGCATAAGTAAAGTTGAGCCCTTTATAAGCGGATCTGGCAACTTATAAGTTCTCACTATGGTTTTTGGCTGATATGAACAATATTGGATTTGCATGTTAGCCTGGTATGGCGTCAGGGTGTTACAAATGGTATCAAAGCAGTGACATACTGGTGTGTAATAAGTTAGAATGATGTGAGTGTTCTAGTGGCTGGCTACGTACTTATTCTTACATGTATCAGTTATATAGTTTGTATGAAGGTTATAGTGTTTATCTGTGCTTGAGGCATGACATACAATTTGATAAAAAACTCTTGAGGCATAACTCTTACAGGAAGTAATGCGTTATGACTGCTATGCATTTCGTGAAGTTATAGGATTTACAAGCACTTTACATTTTGTGCTATACACATGTTACTAACTCTATATGCTTATAGGTTTGTGTATATATTCATACAAAGTTGATGAAAACATGCTGCAAGCTAATACCCAAATCGACTAGAACAAAGAACTAAGAAGTTAGAGCTTCCCAAACGTATATATTCTCACGTTAAAGAGTTGTACACAAATGAATTTCCATATGGTAGTAAACTGAAAAATAATTTTCTATTTAGCCTTTTGTGATTAGTAGTCGTTATAATGTGTATTTGTTCTTATTTATATTACCATCTACTTATTTTGAGGCTATTGTAGAAGGAATTAAGGAAATTAGTAGTTATTTTCTTTTCCTCAACTATAAGTATGGAATGGTGATACATATCATGTTTATTATATAATATACTTCACTTGATCAATTAATTTGAATTGTGTTTCAGTACCACATGCCAGTTTTTATTCTACTTTTATTTTTTGAAACATAAATATCAATTGTTTAAACATCCTATATAGGGTGATAAGTGATTAGATGTGGGGTGTATATGAGTATATGGGTTTGCAGAATTGCATTATATGTGGTGGCCTCTGATTCAGCATTTGCCACTTATTCTGGACAGAGCCTGTATTCATGCATACATCTTTATACAGACAACACTTGTTCATAAAGTATGACAACCATGCCACATGGTGTACTAAGTCTATAGCTCGGGAGATTATGTACTGACATGATCTCACTTTTGTACTTCCAGTGGCAAAGAGGACATCCGTTTTGACGATCCAACTAAGGAGATCCAAGAACTGACAGCTGTCATCAAGCAGGACATTACTGCCCTTAATTCAGCTGTGGTTGATTTGCAGCTTCTTTGCAATTCCCAAAATGAAAGTGAAAATGTTTCAAGTGACACAACCACTCATTCAACCACGGTTGTTGATAATCTGAAGAACCGTTTAATGAGCACCACCAAGGAGTTTAAGGATGTTCTTACCATGCGGACAGAGGTTTGCACTCGCCAATTCACATCTGGAAAAGCCTTAATATATTTTAACTAGGGAAAAAAAAGGGTAACCGGCTTTGGTCCAAATTCCATTTTAGATAACAAACTTACTCTAGGATAGAAGACACTCTATTTTAAATTTAAAAAAAAAGTATTAAAGGTAATATGACCCAGTTAGGGTGACGACTGACGAGGCAAATTGTAAGTTCATATTGACTTTTTGCTTATGTCTCGCTAACTTGGCAGCTGAAAACTGGCTATCTTAGGTTAAAAATTTTGAAATATTGTTGGATTTTACCAGCTTACCCGAAATAAAAATCAGACCAGAATTTTTAATTTTAGACATCTAGGAAAGACATACTTGTTTTAACCATGGCAACAAAAGGTAACCAACTTTGCTCTGATTTCTACATCAAACTTTCAAAATTTCTTTTTAACCCGATTAGGCAGATACCAGTGAAAAATGATGATGTGGCAAACAACGTGTTAGTAAGTTTTGACCATGTAAATTATTTTATTAAGCTTTGCTGATGTGGCACCTGAAAACTGGCTAGCATAGGTCCTTAATCATTACCCTCATGGAAATTTCTGAAATTTTGTTGGTTTTTTCTTGCCTAAAATAAGTTGGTCACCTAATTTAGAACTCAAACCAAACCGGTTACCTTTTTCTTACTGCAATTTGCCCTTTAAACTATAGCATCTTTCCTTGTATGTCAGACTTCTAGGGTTTGTTTGGCTGCTGAACCTGAGGGTTCATGAAAATATCAATTGTATTTATTTTAAGAGAAAACTATATGTATCGTCTTTGTGCCTGTAATTGCTCCTTTAACTATTGCAAATACATGGATTGTCCTATCTTTGAAATGTGTGACACCAATGTCATTTATTTCAGTGGCCTTTTAAAGTTGTCGTTAAGCACTGTCATGTGCAAACAAATGATGGTAAATCCCCCAGTTTATTCTCTCCCCATAATTTCTTTGGTATAACCTCTACAGAGGCACAGAGTCATAGAACTTCACCACAACTCACCAAGTGACCTCAATCTAAGCAACAACCCCCAAAACCGCCTCCCCTAGCCCCAAACTCAGCTAGTGTCACCCCACATCTTCACAACGTTCAACACCGTCTCTCCACGCCACCCCATAGGCCCCTTCTCAACCCAACCTTTGGTTACAAGCACAAACTCTATATCTAATGATCACCAAAAAAACACAAACTCTACAGGTTTTCCAGGTTTTAAGTCGGTTTCAATTTTGATTTGCAGGTTCTCACCCCTTCTAATTTGGGTTTGATTCTGATTTTTGGGTTTGGCTTTGGGTTTGATATTGACAATCCTTTAATTACTGGTGGAAACCACAAGGATGATCTATGTAATTTTGTCTTATTTTCACTAGGGTAATTGCATAAAAACGTAATCAACTTTGCCTGCTTTCTATTCCGGTAGTAAACTTTTTATTGCCAGAAAAACCTCTGAACTTCTAAATATTTTGTTTAACATAACCAACTTCTTTAAATTTTGATTTATGCTATATGACTTGGCTGCTGATGTGTCAATAAGTTTTGTTCATGACTTTATTCATGTGGCACCTGAAAACCTGCTATGAGATACCAGCTATCTTATGTCAGAGTACCTTAAAGGGTAATGTCATAGGATGGCAACGTACTAAATTTGGTGGTGCATGATGGTAATTATATGTAATTGTACTTTCTTTATTTGGGAAGTTAGTATTTTACATTGGTATAATAGCCAGTAACGAGATGATGTGGTTGGCCACCTCATCAGAACATTGGCTAGTTTGGCTAGTTTGGTATATGGTGATTATATTTCTTTTGTATAGGCTAATTTGGTAGTTATAGGTTTCCTGAAATGGACTAGTTTGGTAAATAGTGATAAGCCTCCTCATTATAAAAAAGTGTTGCATAAGCAAGAAACTGTCCATTAGGTGATCAAATTACTAAATTATTATATTTAAAAAAGAAGTATAGTTACTGTGTTTGGACATTATTTAGATTAATGACCAAAATGGACTACCAGCTGAAGTGTGTCGCTATTCTATGACATTAGCCAATAACCCTTGCCTTGTATGATTTTTAAAAAAAATTAATGGTTTTTGTGGACTAAAACAATTGTTTACTTGAAATAGAAATAACCAAACCGAAGTTGGTTACCAATTTTTGCTATTATCGCTTTAACTATAGCATCTTTTCTCATATGTCAATATTTTTTGGTCTTTGTGGGCTGTAGAACTTGAAGGTTCATGAAAATAGAAGGCAGTTATTTTCTGCAACTACTTCTAAAGAAACCGCTAATCCATTTGTCCGTCAGCGTCCTTTGGCTAATAAATCAACTGCCAGTTCATCAAATTCTCCTCCTCCATGGGCTAATGACTCTTCAAGTTCATCTCCATTGTTCCAAAGGTAATTCAAATATAATAATATTGTTTGTTTGTTTTTTTGTTAAATTTAAGTCAAACTACGTAGGATAGTGTTATTGTCATTGCATTTATAAAGGTTCTATCACAAGAAACTTTCTTGTTAGATCTTTTACAAAAAGGTTAACCATGGCCTTAAGGAGTATGGTTAAATACCATCATGACCACCCATAGGTGGTTGGTAAATTATGGTTGAAAAAGGGTAATGGGTAATATTTGATATCTAACCACCTTTAGGTGGTCAGGTTGTTAATGATTATAGTTGAATATTTATTCTGTGTGATAGTTATTCTAAAAAGTTAGTTATTAGCCATAACCCTTAGGCCTAGGGTTAGCAGAACTCAAAAAGGATGATCTTACAATCTAAAGAGAAGTGAAGGAGGAGGTTGTAACCATCTAATTATGGACAGTTGTCGACCCGTTTGACTTAATATTTAACTGGGCTTTATATTTTACCCCTTGGCCTTTAGGAGATAAAATACAACTCTAATCCAATCCCACTTCAAGCAAACATATCGAAATTGCAAATTCTACAGAAACAAATATGTTTCTCTCTTAGAAATCAAGTTGGTTTAATTTGCTTGAAGTGACATGGAATTCTTAGTACATCAAAAGTGTCAGTAGTAATATATCAGCTGTTCAAAATATTTTACCGAATCATCATTTTTATTTTTCAGGAAGCATGCTGATAGTGAATCTCAGCCGTTGATTCAACAACAAAACCAGCAGCAACAGATGGTTCCACTACAAGATAGTTACATGCAGAGCAGAGCTGAGGCTCTTCACAATGTTGAGTCAACTATTCATGAATTAGGCAGTATTTTTACACAGTTGGCAACCATGGTTTCTCAACAAGGGGAGCTTGCAATAAGGTATGTCTTATACAGTTATACATGCACCTACTTCCATTATAATAATTTCGAGTTTTGTTAATTTCATGATATTATGATACAAATCGAATAATAAATGGTGAAATAAGGAGAGATTTTGCAATTCGGTACCATTTTGGTTCGGTGACTGTATTGAATAAGACAATTTAGGATGTTGTATGTATAAAAATACACTTTGGGTAACTTTAGACCCGTTAAACCTACCTCATTCTGTGTTAATTTATTATTTGGCAAGACAACCAACAAATCATGTAATAAAATTCTAGCAACATGTCAAATTTCACGCTTGCTCTTTTTGGATATCATATGAGTGTGTTTCTTGAGTGTGATTATCAACTTTTAGCACACAACTTTGACAGGATTGATGAAAATATGGAAGATACTCTAGCAAATGTAGAAGGTGCACAAGGACAACTAATGAGGTACCTCAACAGCATATCCTCGAACCGGTGGTTGATGATCAAAATATTCTTCGTATTGATCGCCTTCCTCATGATTTTCTCTTTTTTGTCGCGTAAAGACATTGTGTATGGATGCAAGAAATGAGCCTTGTTCTTAAACAATTTGGTGTTCTTAGCGTGTACATATGGATCAATGTTTTGAAACCAAAACCAGACGAGACTGTTTGGTGCAGGAACTGGGTTAGCCACCAGTTATTTTGCTTGGCTTAACAGCTTGTGAGAGAACCAAAACCAGACCAAATGAATTGGCTATATACCTTTTTTTTAGTCTTTTTTTGTATTTTATGAGAATTGAACTTAATGTATGCATCATTTATATTGGATTTTATCAATGCTTTTAGGGATATATTGGTCATGAATATTTTTCTGTGATTTTTGTATTTGACTATTTAATGCAAGATTTCTTTTTCTATTAATATTTGCTTATACCTTTTGAAATAATTAAATTTGCCATGATATTATAATAATGTCATCTGGTTTTGGGGATTTTGAATCATTAGGTAAAATAATAAAATATGTTTTTCTTAACTGGCTAAAAGTTCATGATAGGTTAATGTTTCACCTGATTATCTTCGGTATGAAACTTAAGACTACCAACTCTAAGGAGGAAACTTGCATTATGTACGAAAATTTTCTGGAACGGTTTAAAATTTTTTTTTGTCATGGGTGGAACTTGAATTTAAGATCTCTTATTTTAATGAAATCTTAGGATATTTTATTTCAAAGAGTTAATTTATATAATCATGTATACTATTTTATTTTTTAAAACAATAAATTATTTTTTGAATTCTTTTACTAACAAAGAGTTTCTTTATTACAATACATCAATTAAATTATTATAGATAAGTTGATTTGATATAAAAACAATATGTTAGAAATATAAAGGGAAAAAAGTGATGATGCTACGTAATTGTAAGGATTTGTATGAGTGTATTGTGGGAGAGAAAATGAATGTTTTTTAAAACATGTATGAAATTCTAATGTAACATTACATTTGTAAATTAATGTTTTTTAAAAGATGCATGAAATTCTAGTGTAACACTAGATTTGTAAATGTTTGTGAGTGTTTCTAATGATCATTTGACCTCTTGTTTTATTCATTAGTCTTCTATCCAATAAAAATAAAAATCTCTTTTCTATCTACTCATTATTCGTAGGTGAATCATAAAACACCAAAAGCTTTGTTATCTATCTTATGAACCTATCATAGGTCGTATCCCTCATGTGTGCCAAGAACACATTCGATAGCATCCTCTTAAGGTTTGAAGATCCAAACCTTCTTAGCGAAAACGCACCTGGGCAAAAAATATAAATATCGGCATATTCATTCATCGGGGCATATATATCAGGATAGAGGATGGTCTAGATCGTGATTCACTATTTTCATTTTGTAATTTCATTATCTTTATCTTCATTTTATATTTTCTTTTTCAGTCTCGTATAAGCAATGAGAGCAAGTTATGACGGCATGATGTGACCTTGGCTTTCGCCTTGCTACCACCGTTCTAAGTTCTTCTTATTAAACAAAGTTGAGACTAAAGTTGGGGAATTGAAGTTTGCAACTTTTTTCAACAAAGGTTGGTAATAGCCGTTCAAACCCGCATTATTACATCTCTTTTCAAAAGTCTTATTGAAAAAACATCATCAAGATATTTTGATATCCTAATTACGTACTATCTCATGATCCGCTTACATTGTGTTCATTTAAGGAGAGAACAAAAGAGAAATGGAAGGAAAGAAAAAGACTACAAATCAAAGACTTGAAATAGGAGTCATTTGGTTCCCTCATACATATGGGGATCATGTCATAAAAATTAACAGTTGTGTTCTAGAATTTTTTTAATAAAAGAAAATGAAAGTAAGGTAAGAAAGTTGTGATCCAGAGTTTATTTAAAGAGAGAAAAAGAAGAGAACTGGAAGGAAAATGAACGATATAATCAATCCTTCCAAATCGAAAGGAAAAAAACTGAGAGCAGAAAAAAAAAAGAAACAAAAAAAAAATAAAAAAATATTTTCTCTTTTCTCTCCTTGAATAAACTCGAAAATAAAACATTATTGTTTTTTTATAAAACGATTATCCTACTATTCCTACTCATAAATCACAGATCATATTATACTATAACTTAAGAATGAAGGTCGGTTGTGGGATAACAGTCACTTACACGGTATTTGCTATATAACATCTGATTGCATTTTGAAACAAGAGTGGGTTGTTTGGTGGAGTGGTTAATTTGCTTCCTTTCTAATGATAATACTTCCGTTTGAATCCCATGAAGCCCATTCAACAAGTTTTGATATTTTTCTCTATTGCGCTGCCTGGATTTTTTTCCCTTTTTCCTTTTTTTATTTTTAGTTTACTTGGCCTTTTAGAACTTCCATTAAAGATATGGAGAATGAACAGCAACCGTCGGAGAGCCCAACAGCAGAGAGATCACAAAGAACCATGGAAAAGAGTGGAGAACCGAAAAAAAGCATCTCTGCTAGGAGCTTTCTAGGTATGTCGTCTTATTTTTTTCTCTCTAATCTACCAGATGATCTTACTAGCAGGAAGTTGTGGATCAAATTTCGTAACTTCGGACACCTGGTTAACGCTCTCATACTGAATAAAAAGGCCATAAGGGATGGGGTAAGTTTGCCTTCATAAGATTTGACAAGCTACCTGATATCAACCTGCTCTTATCTGCCCCTAGTGGGTTAAAGATCGGCAATTCGAAGCTATGACCAAGTTTGACAAGAGCGATAATCGGGTAGATTATTCATCTCTCAACTACAGGGCGGGACTCTTAAGTCATACTAACCGGGTTCTTTTTCAGCCTCTTGTTCACCCATCATTCAATCGTCGAATGCTTAAGCCCCATTCAAAAAGGTGTTATTGGACAACATGGGTAGTCCATCATTTAAAATATGTAAAGGGGCGACAACATATAGATCATGGAAGGGTTACTTTCTCATGGGGCGAAGATGTTGACATGAACATTGTGTAATCTAAAGGTGGTTCTACAAGGATTTGATAACTTGAATATGGATATTAGATCTCTTTGGGGGATGAGAGTTATATTAACTTTTAACTCCTCTGTTGAAGCCAAACTATTTCTACATGGTAGGGAGGAGAATTGGAAACCACTCTTCCTGAGTTCGTAACTTTGGGATGGGCAGTACGCGCAATATGATCGATTGGCATGGGTCAATATTTGGGGTATGCCTTTGTAGCTCTAGGATCGGAATACATTCAATCGGATTGTTGAACAATTTGGAAGAATGGTTAACTTTTCGGAGGCTTCATTAAAGGATGGAAACTTATTGTTTTATTGGATTGGAATAATAGTTCAAGACCTATGTCGAATTTTGGGTCTTTCAACCCTCGATTTCAAAGGTAGGAGCTTCTTGGTTTCATTCTAGGAAATAGATAGGTCTTGGGCTCCCGATTTCATCATGCCTCCGGCGGCATCCAGTCACAATTTATGACATGGTGCATGAGTAGTCGTACCATGTCACTTTCCTTCCTACCCCTCCTTGGAACCCGTCATCCGATGTTTTGTCATTAATGTTGACGTCCCCTTTAATGTTACAAACACATTAGAAAATGCGCCACTCCATGTTACGATCGGATCCCTCTAGCGGGCTTTCCAAATCATCCCACTAAAGCTGGTTTAGGCATTCGGATTCATTGGGCCCTAATCCTTTTGGGCTTAATGATTTAATCTTTAATCTTAAGGCCTACAATAAAAAGAAAAGAAAACTCAAGTCTCGTTCTCCTTCTCTAAAATCTAGGGTTAGCCCTGACAACAAGGAAACTGAGAGAAATATTCGATGTAAAAGGAACCACCTTGATGTGGGTATGGATCGAGTCCATCAGTCGAATATAGCTGAGGATGATGGAGGTAATGCTACCAGCCATGAGCAGAGTTCTGATACAATGGCTATTGCGTGTCATTTCGACACCGATCTTCAAGTTGGGGGAGCAAATCTTCAACCTCAGCCAAAAGACATCGAGATAGAAGTTCATAACTCTAATGAAGTGAATGCATGTTAAATATGGTGAACCGATCTAGGAATTCATTGTCATTTCTCTCTCGTGGGGCATCGTCTCTCGATTGAATCTCTCTACTGATGCGGATAATAATATAGTGATGGGCAATAACTATGAAGCTTTATATACGATTAAAGTTGGCTCTATTATCAGGGCGATCTGACCAACTTTGTGGAACATGTTTAGTGTAACATCTCGTATTTTGTTAACTTAAAAGGTTAACTTCGTTAAGTTTTAAAAGGACCTTTTATGTCATTTTGAAACCTTGAGGACCTATTATGGTTGATAATTAATAACAATAGCATTAAAAGGGTTGTAATGTTGTTTAATGTTATAACACTTAAAGTGATTTTAATCTTAAAATAATAATTATTATTATTATAACAATAATAATAACAATAAAATAATAATCGTAATAAAGTTGTAATAATAAAATATAATAATAATAATAATAATAATAATAATAATAATAATAATAATAATAATAATAATAATAATTAAATAATTATGAAAGTTAAATAAGTGTTAAGTTATAAATATATATGTATACTAAAAATAAAATATTAAACTTAAAGTTTAATTAAGGAGGCCTTTATGTTAAATTTAGAACTTAAAATGAAAGTTTTGAACATGAAATAATAAAACTTCAAAACTTCAGGGGTTAATCTGTAAATTATTAAAACTTAAGCAAACTTTAAAACTCAAGTGTCAACTCTTGGAAATCTCAGGGACCATTTGTGTAATTCGGAAAACCCAAACCAATCCCCTTTTCCCTCCCCCCGCTTTCCGGCAGCCACCCTCCGGCGGCTCCGGCGACGCCCGAACACCACCAAAACGCCTAACTTTAATGAAATTAAACCATTCCTTAACCATTTCACATCAGTTTCGAACTTAAAGACATGGTTACTCGAAATTATTCGACCATTAACACCATAAATTATAACCGAAAACATCAATGCAAATCCTCAACTCGTTGATCTTGTAACTATTCGAATTTCATCTGTTTGAATGGGGGAAACGTTCTAATCGGTTCTCTAAACCATTCTGAGCCATCAATCGCACAAACAAAGCAGTCAATTAAACCATTTGATTACTGATTTAGTCGAACCTGCAACTTAGTCGTTGTCCATCTTATGGATTCCATTACTCAAAATGAGAGAGGGCAATCGATCACTATCATCATACGAAGCTCCCCAAACGTGTAATTGAATCACAACACCACGAATCATCAAAATCTAAATCTACCACAGTCGCGACCCTGTTCATCGTACTCACCGATTTCTTCTTCAAATCCAGGTAATTAGATCTATACATAACCTCGGTTTTACTGGGCGAATCAAAGCCCTAACTTTAATTCCGTTAACGACTCCGAATTCGTGGTCAATTTGATGCAAATTGATTCTAGGGTTCTTGAGAATTGGGGGTTTCTGTTTAGTTTCGTATATAATGTTGAAAAGCAAAAAACCATCGCGGCTGGAAGCCTTGGTTCACTGGTTCCC
This sequence comes from Flaveria ramosissima, assembly GCA_025215565.1. NCBI lineage: Eukaryota > Viridiplantae > Streptophyta > Magnoliopsida > Asterales > Asteraceae > Flaveria > Flaveria ramosissima. The sequence continues at coordinate 38,651 of JACVEC010000309.1, read as the reverse complement.
CACACACATTCTAACTTGGAGGTCCCGGGTTCGACCCCGGGCACCCCCATATTTTTTTAAAATGGCTTTTTAAGCCTTAAATCAACTTTAGAAAATTTCTAATAAATATAAAAAAAATATTTTATAACCTTTAAATGTATTTTAAGTTGTCAAATAATTTTCAGTGATATTTTAAAATATTAAACAATTAAAAAACCTTTGTAATAAAACATTTTAAAGGTTATTTTTGAATTATTAACATAGATTTTAAATAATTAACAAAATAGTAGTGAACCGAACTTTCCTTAGATTTTATCGTTTAAATCGCGATATTTTAAATGGAGTTTTATTTTAAAAAGTTATAAATTCTTTTGTGTAATAAAACTTATTATGGTTCAAATTTTATTAAAGCATTATAAATCTAAATGATAAATAATTATTCAAGTAGTTGTTAAAATGACTATTTGAATAATTTATTATTCATCAAATCATTTGAGCATGTTATACCATTTAATGAATTTAATCGTTAACTTTTGTTTAAATTCTTGAAAATTATAAAACAATATATTTGCTTTATTTTAAGGTTTTAAAAACCTTTATAATAAATCATTTAATAAGCTTAAAACTTTATAATATGATTTTAATATGTAATATCCTTATCAACTTTTAAATAGTTAATTTTTAAATTAAATATTTCTTTTCACATATTATTGGTTTAATTGATTTAAATCATCTTTATTAAACCTAAATGATTTATTATTTTACTTAATTACTTATTTAAACTTCCAAGTTCTATTGGAAACCCTAGTTCATGTCTAAAAATTGTAATCTTATCATTAAACCTAATCTTGGAATCTATACGTTTAAACAACTTGTAAAAGAAACCATTTGGAACCTCGTTTAAATTATTATCATCATCATTATAAACATAATTACTTATCAAAACCCTAATTCTTATTTAAACATTAATCAATATATTAATCTTAATCTTCATCTTGTAAATTATATATTTAGGTGCTTGTAATGGACACTTGGGATTTATCTTGTAATCTTTTATATCATCTTGAAATGCTTATTTCCATGTGAGTTTCCTTGTCCCCTTTTTACTTTATTTCACACTATTTGGGGTGAAACATGATACTTATACATGATACACTTATAAACATTTGAGACTTGTAATGCACATGCAATTCTACTTATTATTTGTCATGGTTATTTGTGTAATGTAAGTGTTTATATGAGATACATAGTTTGTTTACAATCATTAACTATTGCTAGCCTGGCGACGTCTTAGATCTTTGGGCCTGACAAGCCTATTTGGTGCTAAAGTCGAGGTATTGCCGACTCCTAGGGGCCGTACGCTTGTGCACTAGGGAACCAAATACACTTAGCCAATCTTTTATACTTGTAATCAAGTCGAGGTTTGGTTGTAACGATATGTGTTCTATAACCTTACTAGCTTATAACCTATGACATGAATTGCTACTTGTAACCTTTTCATATTATGTATGAAAACCTTGGAAACTCACCAACTATTTATAGTTGACCTTTTATTTTTATCATGTTTCAGGAAAACCCCCAAGTTTGAAGTGAACTTATGTTGCTGGCATATTCTAGGACTTGGACCTAGTTAATAAACAAAATGATTATGTTTGTTATTTCATGTTGAAACTTATTTCATTATTGAGACTTATGCTTGTAATGTAATTTGAAACTTATGATATATATTTATTTGGATTAATAATAGCGTTATGTGGCTGTGAACAATCTTAACCCTCACACCTCGACGTTTCCGCCGTCAAGGTTGGGGTGTGACAGATTGGTATCAGAGCCCATAACTATAGGGATTTAGGTTATTAGAAATGGTGACCTAGACTATAGTTGCATGAACCTCATAGAAAGATCATTATACTTTGTGCTTACTTATTGTTTGCATGCTACATAATGCTATGCCTTTTGTGCAACTTGATGCCTTAGCATAGGATTGCCTTATGTATGTTTAAACTTAGTTACTTGTCTCCCTAAACTTAACTTTGACTCTTTGACTCTCCCCGACAAATGAACTTCCTAAACCTATTCTCAACGACATGTGGAATCTACACTTATCATCTGGGTTCAATTCCTTAGACTCTATGTCTAATCTATGAAAATCTCATCAAGGTTTTGATTTCATAAACCAAAGAAATTTGTGTGACACATAGACACCTGTATTCTGGATTTCCTGGCAAAAGGCCTTCGGGCTAAGGCAAGCATATCGTATAAATCTCATTGTGAGACCAGTTATGCTTACCTGGGGATTTCTGGGATGAGTGATAAACTATGGTCAACATACACAAGTCTCTATGGCAAATGGGTCAATTTACCTTGACGTGTCAACGATTCCAAATGGTAATGCGTTACCAAAGAACCATCCTCTTCGTATCTTAAAAATCTTTGATTCCTTGAACTAGTATCTCTTCATTCTTATCATATATAATGTTCCTGTTAATATTGAACCTATCCTACATTTCAACTCTTACGTTTAAACACCGTTACACGTTGAGCGTTTCATGTAACTATTTCTATATCTTGACCAACGTGAACATGACTCTTAATATACCCAAAGATATTGGGAATCTAAAACGAATGGTCATCAAAACTTTAAACCGTTACTTATGGTTCTCAAGTCTTCTTAAGGATGTGTCCATAACTAAGAACATGCAATGCTATAGGTGGAATTCCTACATCTCGAGATACTTTGTCTAAGCAAAGTGTAAATGGGGATTTGACTCGATCATTGAATCCATTTACTTGACTCGAAACCCTTGAGATGAGTGATCACTTATAAGTACGCGTGTCTTCAATAAGGTTATGGTTGACCTCATGACTTGAGAAGTCCATGTATTCTCTTGATTGTGAATCGAATGTTCACATCTCATTGTGGTGTTGAATAATTCATGCCTTTGATTTCGTCTTCCCGATTGAAACCATCCAAGATTTGAACACCGCAACAACTTCTGTTATCTTGAACTTTGATCTTAAGTTGATTTTCCTTTTGTTACATTGATGTAACTTGAAATTTTCCGAATTTCTAATTGATATTATTTTCCTTTCGTCGTTAAGTCAAACTTCGTACCGTCTGCACCGTGAGAGATGCAAGTGTTTGCAAGCCAACTTATGACTAAAACACTCGTATCTCCTAAATGATTCTAACTCATCAAAACAGGGGTGATTCCCTTACTTTGATGATTCTCTATTCGTTTCGATAAATGGTTTCCAATTGTGATTTATAAAATTTCATCCTCTGGATCGGGGTGATTTCCTTATCCCGAGGATTGACTTCAATTATTTTTCTTGGAATGGCATTTCACAAATGACATGATCTCACCAAAATAGGATTGAAACCCGTACTTTGGTGACAAATGTCAATCTTCGATTGTTTTCTTGCTAATATGAAATTCAATCATCAAGATAGGCGTGAATTCCATACCTTGATGATAATATCATCTTTATGAATTGTATTTGTTCAAATGAGACGACTTCATCAAAGTAGGAGTGAATTCTGGATTTTGATGAAGAAGTTCATCTCGTTATATTTTGTTTTTGTAAAACTTCACCGTTAAGATAGGAGTGACTTCCCTTACCTTAATGGTGAGTTACCTCGTCTTATTTCTGTGGATCCTCAACAAGGAGTTGGGATCGAACTTTTTAATTGGTAGTTAGCGGTCATACCTTGGGAATGCACCATCAAGTTAGGAGTGAAAACCGCACCTTGATGACTATTCTCATTTCTTGATCTCCAACTTACCAAGGTTTTAATCAAGTGACAAGAAACATGTAGTAACTTGAAGGGTGAACCAATGTTAGTGTTTGGACCTATCAAGCCAAAGCATGATTTCTGAACTTGAAAGGAGACCCATCACTCTAGGTTGATTTTGATTCCGAGCTTGGAGCATTTAAATTCTTAAATTGATTTCTTTCCCTTTAACTTATGTTTTGATTTGATCTAGCTATATCGAACCATTTATTCCCTACTTATCAACTTTCATTTTGAGATATCATCAACACATGATTGTGTGATGGTAGCCTTCTTAAACAATCTTTCTACTAAATAAAGACATTATCAACTTGTGGTTATGTCTTTCTAGTCATACGAATGTTCTCGACTGTACTTATGGGTTTGATGAATTACGTATGCAATCTATTTGGAAATTTGTTACCTTGCAAGACATGGTTACAAATGCATGTCTTATTGTTTGCGTTACTTCTTGAATCGTTTGAATCCTTAACCTTGGAGATTTAAAACTTTATCTTGAATTCGATCTGCGAGACTCGTTATTGCGACGCGGATATGGAGAATCATAATTCTCGTAATTTGTACTCATGGGTTTGGCATAAAGAAAGAAAAGACATAACTTGGTATATGTCCAAGTGTCTACCTTCATATATGACAACACCTAACTTCGTGTTCCTGTGAATCTCCTGTTTTATTTTTCATCATCGAATGTCTCTTATTTTGGATGTCATACAGAAATTGGTGCATTATAGACCAATTGACTAATCTCATATTGACTCATGGGAGATAATGGTCAATAAATTGACTTGTATCTAACTCAAGAATTCGTATACCGTGGTATGGCGTTAAAACATCGATCGTTATTTTGGATGACCGGTTTCATCTGCTTTTAATAATGTTTCCAACCATCGTGAACTTATTTCAAAATCTTCGCATATCGTATTATTCTTAGACCGATGATTGGTCAAAAGAGAGATACATATTCACAAGATATGCGTTAAGATCGTTTCATATGGTGACGTTTGGGATTCTTAAATCCTGACGGTTAACCTTTCTTATCATTGTTGGTCCTTTATTGATTTCTAGATATCAATTTACTACGAAATTACATTCTAGAAGTTGTGACTTATGAATCTAACATACCACGGTAACTCGTCATCGTCTTTCAACATTTCATATGCCAAATTTCAAAGCGTCTCATAATTCACTGGAAGAATTCAAATTGGCATGCATTATATCAAAAGACTTGTAAGATTCTATGAAATGGAAATCTCATCTGTAATCAAACGTCTATCACTGGCCATTGTACATTTACCTTTCATTATAATTCTTTGTTCATCTAAGTTCATTTTAATTTCGGGACGAAATTCTTTTTTGAGAGTGGGAGACTGTAACATCTCGTATTTTGTTAACTTAAAAGGTTAACTTCAGTTTTTAAAAGGACCTTTTATGTCATTTTGAAACCTTGAGGACCTATTATGGTTGATAATTAATAATAATAGCATTAAAAGGGTTGTAATGTTGTTTAATGTTATAAAACACTAAAGTGATTTAATTAAAAATAATATATTATTATTATAACAATAATAATAACAATAAAAATAATAATATAATAAAGTTGTAATAATAATAATAATAATAATAATAATAATAATAATAATAATTTAAATAATTTATGAAGTTAAATAATTGTTAAGTTATAAATATATATGTATACTAAAAAATAAAATATTAAACTTAAAGTTTAATTAAGGAGGCCTTTATGTTAAATTTAGAACTTAAAATGAAAGTTTTGAACATGAAATAATAAAACTTCAAAACTTCAGGGGTTAATCTGTAAATTATTAAAACTTAAGCAAACTTTAAAACTCAAGTGTCAACTCTTGGAAATCTCAGGGACCATTTGTGTAATTCGGAAAACCCAAACCAATCCCCTTTTCCCTCCCCCGCTTTTCCGGCAGCCACCCTCCGGCGGCTCCGGCGACGCCCGAACACCACCAAAACGCCTAACTTTAATGAAATTAAACCATTCTTAACCATTTCACATCAGTTTCGAACTTAAAGACATGGTTACTCGAAATTATTCGACCATTAACACCATAAATTATAACCGAAAACAATCAATGCAAGCCTTAACTCGTTGATCTTGTAACTATTCGATTTTCATCGTTTGAATGGTGGGAAACGTTCTAATCGGTTCTCTAACCATTCTGAGCCATCAATCGCACAAACAAAGCAGTCAATTAAACCATTTGATTACTGATTTAGTCGAACCTGCAACTTAGTCGTTGTCCATCTTATGGATTCCATTACTCAAAATTGAGAGGGGCAATCGATCACTATCATCATACGAAGCTCCCAAAACGTGTAATTGAATCACAACACCACGAATCATCAAAATCTAAATCTACCACAGTCGCGACCCTGTTCATCGTACTCCCGATTTCTTCTTCAAATCCAGGTAATTAGATCTATACATAACCTCGGTTTTACTGGGCGAATCAAAGCCCTAACTTTAATTCCGTTAACGACTCCGAATTCGTGGTCAATTGATGCAAATTGATCTAGGGTTCTGAGAATGGGGTTTCTGTTTAGTTTCGTATATAATGTTTGAAAAGCAAAAACCATCGCGGCTGGAAGCCTTGGTTCACTGGTTCCCCAACACATTCTAACTTGGAGGTCCCGGGTTCGACCCCGGGCACCCCCATATTTTTTTAAAATGGCTTTTTAAGCCTTAAATCAACTTTAGAAAATTTCTAATAATATAAAAAAAATATTTTATAACCTTTAAATGTATTTTAAGTTGTCAAATAATTTTCAGTGATATTTTAAAATATTAAACAATTAAAAAACCTTTGTAATAAAACATTTTAAAGGTTTTTTTGAATTATTAACATAGATTTTAAATAATTAACAAAATAGTAGTGAACCGAACTTTCCTTAGATTTTATCGTTTAAATCGCGATATTTTAAATGGAGTTTTATTTTAAAAAGTTATAAATTCTTTTGTGTAATAAAACTTATTATGGTTCAAATTTTATTAAAGCATTATAAATCTAAATGATAAATAATTATTCAAGTAGTTGTTAAAATGACTATTGAATAATTATTATTCATCAAATCATTTGAGCATGTTATACCATTTATGAATTTAATCGTTAACTTTTTTTAAATTCTTGAAAATTATAAACCAATATAATTTGCTTTATTTTAAGGTTTTAAAACCTTTATAATAAATCATTTTAATAAGCTTAAAACTTTATAATATGATTTTAATATGTAATATCCTTATCAACTTTTAATAGTTAATTTTTAAATTAAATATTTCTTTTCACATATTATTGGTTTAATTGATTTAAATCATCTTTATTAAACCTAAATGATTTATTATTTTACTTAATTACTTATTTAAACTTCCAAGTTCTATTGGAACCCTAGTTCATGTCTAAAAATTGTATCTTATCATTAAACCTAATCTTGGAATCTATACGTTTAAACAACTTGTAAAAGAAACCATTTGGAACCTCGTTTAAATTATTTCATCATCATTATAAACATAATTACTTATCAAAACCCTAATTCTTATTTAAACATTAATCAATATATTAATCTTAATCTTCATCTTGTAATTATATATTTAGGTGCTTGTAATGGACACTTGGGATTTATCTTGTAATCTTTATATCATCTTGAAATGCTTATTTCCATGTGAGTTTCCTGTCCCCTTTTTACTTTATTTCACACTATTTTGGGGTGAAACATGATACTTATACATGATACACTTATACACTTTGAGACTTGTAATGCACATGCAATTCTACTTATTATTTGGTCATGGTTATTTGTGTAATGTAAGTGTTTATATGAGATACATAGTTTGTTTACAATCATTAACTATTGCTAGCCTGGCGACGTCTTAGATCTTTGCCTGACAATCTATTTGGTGCTAAGTCGAGGTATTGCCGACTCCTAGGGGCCGTACGCTTGTGCACTAGGGAACCAATACACTTAGCCAATCTTTTATACTTGTAATCAAGTCGAGGTTTGGTTGTAACGATATGTGTTCTATAACCTTACTAGCTTATAACCTATGACATGAATTGCTACTTGTAACCTTTTCATATTATGTATGAAAACCTTGGAAACTCACCAACTATTTATAGTTGACCTTTTATTTTTATCATGTTTCAGGAAACCCCCAAGTTTGAAGTGAACTTATGTTGCTGGCATATCTAGGACTTGGACCTAGTTAATAAACAAAATGATATGTTTGTTATTATTTCATGTTGAAACTTATTTCATTATTGAGACTTATGCTTGTAATGTAATTTTGAAACTTATGTATAATATATTGGGATTTATAATAGCGTTATGTGGCTGTGAACAATCTTAACCCTCACACCTCGACGTTTCCGCCGTCAAGGTTGGGTGTGACATTTAGGCTCTAGTCTCAGTGATGTTAACCAATCTGTTAAAGGGGTTTTTAGCATTAATATTAGGGGGATCGATACTCGAGGAAAGGAAGTTGGGTGAAATCAATTTCTAAGCTTAAAATTAAGTTTGTAGATATATGAATCTCTTATTTCTGATCCAGCTAGAATTACTATCGGGAACTTATGGGGGAATCGGTCAGTCGATTTTTATTTGTTGACGGAGTATGGAGATCGGGGTATAATAAGCTGCTGGACCCAACGATCTATGAAAAAATCTCAATCGATTAACAAAGGAATTCTTTAATCAGAATTAAGAGGATCAATGGCTCACTATAGGCTTAATGTTGCAAATGTCTAGCTCCTCAAGATTATTATGCTAAAAAGGACTTTGGGAATACTTAAGGAGGAAATTGCCTTTCCTGGGAATGTGGGTTATGCGAGATACTTTAACAAGGTAAGATTCTTATCTGATCGTTTGAACTTAAAGTTCAATTTCTATGGGGCTAACGCTTTAAATAATGGTGTAATATTTAGGGGAATGGTCACAAGTAAATTTCATGAACTAATATGTTTCTTGCTTGGAGATAAACCCAAAAATGTATCTCGTGGGGTTTAAATGTGCTTCAGGAAGAGGTTGTTTAACTGCATTAAAGTACGTGCAAAGTTGGTTCGCTCATTTACATATCTAGGGTTAGTAGTTGGCGTAATACGTACCTGTCAAGCGACCCGTTATTGAGGCTTTTGAATCTCATCTTTCATCTTGAAAAGCCAAACATCTTCTCATCGGAGGCAGGTGGTACTCATTCACTTCATTCTTGGCAGCCTCTGGTATATTACTTTCCTTGTGTAAGGCTCCTAATAAGGTTTATTGATGCTCAGAAAATCAAAGAAATTTTCTATGGGTGACCACCGGTAACACAAAAAAATAATTGGATTCGAATGGAAAAAAGGTTGTGATAGTAATTTAATGGTGGTCTTGGAGTTGGCTCCCTTAAAGCTTTTAATTTAAGTCTGCTCTCAAAGTTATGTGACGTATTTAAGTTACGAAGCACAACACTATGGAAGAAGATTATTTCTTGTATTCATTTTCCGTAGTGATCAATCTTTTCAGCTCAAATCTGCTGAACATCTCCTCACATTGTTCTGAACATCTCCTCACAATCATGCTACTATGCATCAATGCTTTGGAGCTTTGTCCCATTTGGTGTTGTTTTGCCTCCTATTTATGCCATTCTCCATTAGGGTACTTTTAGAGCTCCATAATTGATAACTCTAACCCTTCCAGAAGGTTGTGTTTCAACTATAATTGTCACTACAATAGATGTGTTTGGGGAAGATGAGAAAGACGTGGTGTATGGATAATCGAAGTCGTCTATTAAAGCTCTCATGAAAGACGTGAGTGCACCGAGTATCTTTGGTGAACAATCAAGCAAGATCGATACTTTGATTGGGATATCTGGGTATAATTTAAGATTGAAAGCTTTCTTTAATTATTGAATCTTCTGGTGTATATTTTGTTTGTTGCTGTGGTAGCTCTTATTCCTCCTCTAACTGCTTGCTAGTGGGTGGTTGAATGAACTTCTCTGTCTTTCAAAGAGAAAAAAAAATTCGACGCCTTTGTCACAACCAACTCTCCTCCTTAACTTTGAATTTAAACTTTTAACCCTTCTAAGTTCTAAATGTTTATACTCAATTGACTCCCTCAAGTTTCAGAACTTTTGTGTACTTTTTACTTAAAAAAACTAATTCCTTGCAGGACCGTTTAAGGGCTTAACTACAATTACAACACAACAACACAATGAGGAGAATAACTAATCTCTAATCAAACAGTGAACTGGTAACCAAGGTGAACTAAGAACACAAGTAAAGTAGTGAGACAGAACAAGAGAGTTGGGTTTCAAGGAGGCAGTATATTGCTTTCTCAAGTTCTTTACAAGTGTTACAAAGCATTAAGAAAAGATACAAGAACTTGAAATACTTATACTACAACCTACAGCCGGCCATACTTTGAAGGCCAGCTGGATACAATTGACTAGACACTAACAAAATCAATTGTAGGATCAAAAGGCATATCTGCCTTTTGACCTTGTGACTATGACATGCCATAGCTCACATCCTTTTACAATACAAAAAGGATAAAGTACATAAAGTGGAAAGTTACAGACTCAAGACCTCAATGTACAGTTACCAAAAGCATGACCCTTTTCACCAACTCATGTAAGTTGGTGACTTTACAGAGATGCAGCGGAAAAGGTGCTTTATGGAACAGTACATCAGATAAAGCATGTGTACTAAAAGTCTTCGGAAGAAATCTGTCTTCATAGGATGAGGCTTCGGAAGACTTTGTCTCTGAAGCTTCGGAAGACTTCATGTTTGGCTTCGGAAGATATTGGTCTTGGCTTCGGAAGATTTTACACTTAGAGTATTTTCTAATGCTTTGTGTAAAACTTCCGAAGCATTCTTCACTTCAGTACTTAGTGCATGTTTGCTGAGACACTTAAGCTGTTTTGGGTTGCATCAGACTTCAGGAATCCTTACAAACTCCCCCTAGGCTGATGCTACCAAAACACTTAGAAGATCTTCAAATGTTGGTAGTCTTCAGTACAATCAGGACCATTCCTTTCTTCATGAGATGGTCAGGATCATCAAGACTTTCATAATATCTTCTCATCTCAAAGAGATCATGCAGAGGTAAGTTGATTATGTCTTGCCATGAGTAGACATTCTCAACACCTTGATCTCTGATAACAGTCCATCTCTCTGGATTGGTAGAGTATGTCCAGGATAAGATGGGTGTCTCACTAGTTAGAGGAGCCACTTGAATAGGAGTTGATTGGGCTGCCTCATCATGCACTTCCTCAGGTTGATCTGATTCAGCCTGAGGTGCAGAGGTAGATGACTTTGGCTTCTTCTTCTTTGTCTTTGGTTAGAAGCCATCCTCTTCTTCCTCTTGGTTGTCTTTAACTGAGAAGACTGGTCTGCAGCACCATGTTGATCATCAGTGTCTTTCTCAGTTGGGTGTTCCTCCCTCACAGGTTCAGAAGGAGAGGGAGTTTGACCCTGCCTAGGATCAGAAGATGAAGCTTGCTGGGGCTCAGCTGGAGGTGCTGGTTGAGGTGTCTCTGGTTGCTCAAACTTGACCTCCACTTCAGGTGGGACTTGACTTGGAAGAGAGTGCAAGTCAATAAGTTCTCCACTCTTAATCTTCTGCTTGATCACCCTAATGTGCTCATCCATAGTGGATAGAGACATGGGGCCAAGTCTCCTTCCGGAGAATCCATACAGCTTCAAGAAGCTCACCATTCTTTGTCTGTCAGCAGACTTCTTTGCATTCTTTTGAATGGTGGCCCTTGACTTTGCAGCTTCTTCCCTTAGTTTCCTTTTTGTTGTCTTTCTTTCCTTGACTAACTCAAGCTCAAGTTGCTTTAAGTACTCGAACTCAATGAAGTCATAGGACAAAGGGAGAAGTGCATCTGCCTGATAGAAGCCTGTGGCACTCAGGTAGTTGATCATTTTGATCCTATCTTCCTCTTTATCTACCTGAGGTTCTTGTGGAGCCACATCTTCTTGTGCAGGACTTTCTTGAACTGGTGAGAGAGTAGGAGCATGCTTGTATAGTCTTTTCTGTCTCTTCTCCTCTTTGAGTTGGAGAAGTATCATTGCATCCTCTTTCTCCTTCAACTCTCTTGACACTTCTCTGTCAGCCAGTTCATTCAGTTCTTCTAAGGGGAGGGAGATGATCTCATCAATATCATAGTTCCTGGTCTGTAAGTAGGTAATCCTGACTGCCCTTAACTCATCATCCTGAGTATTTGGTCTGGGGGCAGCCCTGATTGCAGCTTGCATGAAGCTAGATGACCCAGTGGAACTTTCTCCCCTTAGTCTCCTTTTCCTCTCTCTCTCTTCCTCCTCAATTTCCTCAGGAGTCATTATCCTTTTCCCTTTGTCACCAACAGACCTTTGTGACTCAGGGTGGATTGAAGCTTGGCCTTCATTGCTTGGAGTAGCTTCCATGCTCTGGCCAGAGAGAGGCTGAGAAACACCTTCACCAGCAGGTGTCTCAGATGGAGTTTGGACCTCAGCAGCAGTTGTTGATGATGAGACAGGGTCTCAGGTTCTGTCACTGGGCCTTCAGTCAAGGTTTCCCCTATGAAACTAATCTTAGGGTCCACCTCAACATCCAGTTGACCGATGACATTGCCTGATTCCCTAAGTCTCCTTCTTAGAGAGAACTCTGCCATGATCCTGTCTTGGATTCTTTGAGCCAGCCTATCAGCTTGTCTTGAATTGCTTGGATTGACAAGTGGTAGGTTGACTAAATCCAGTCTTTCATAAAAGCTCAGGCTTTGGAATTGAAAAACTTCTTGTTGGCCTTGAACTCTTTGAAGTATGAGGGCTCTTCTGTCATCATCATACCTCCACCTTATGATTTGATTGTTAGTTCCCAGAGGTGGAGATGAGACAGCCCTTGGTATGCCTTCCTCAAAGACTCCTGATGAGAGAGTCTATAGAGTCCACATTAATGTGAACTTGAGGAAGTTGCTGAGAATGCACAACAGCAAGTGAGGATGGTGAGTCCTCTATGTCCATTCTCTCTGAAAACTCCCAGGTTCTGTGGTGTAACAACTTTCCTCCCCCTTTTTGGTAGCATCACCCACTTGCATAGGTGAGCTGGAGGATAAGTCATTACTTCCACAGGTTCTTGTGTTCCTGGTTGAGCTCTCCTTAAGGTCTCTCCAGCTAGTTTTTCCTGCAGATATGAAATCTGAAGTTGCTGATCATTGACCCTGTTTTGTAAGGTAGTCCCTGAGATTCCAAGTGACTAACCTTAGAGACTAAATAGGTGCATGTTTTTGACAGTTTTTGCACCTTTAGCCTCAAATTCCCCTCATCTTCATCAGAAGATTCATTGGGGGATGAGATGATTGGACCAAAGTCCTCTCTCTCACCACCAGCTTGAGTTTCTTGGCTGCTGGTTTTCCTCTGCTCACTGGCAGCCTCAGTTGAGATGCCAATGGGCTGAGTTGCCATGGTTGAGGTCTTAATGATGTAATCACTTTCAAAAGTGAGAGCCTCTTCCATATGGACATCCTGAACAGGTTCAGAAGTGTCCACCTCAGTAACATTGACTGATGGGGGATAGACTGAGGAGAGTCAGAGGTACTCATCTCTCTTTGAGTAGGGGAGGAGAAGAGAGACTCATGGTACTCACTGAATCCTAAGTCTTCATCAGTGTAAAAGGATAGGTTGGGAATTGGTTGGTTGAGATCCAAAGGCTGGGGATGGTAGCTGTCCCCTGAAGGTTGTCCACTTGAGTGTTGAGACTCAGAGTGAAGGCTTAAGGTTTGGGCTATTGAGCTCATCAGGGAGCTTGAGGAACCTCAGCCCTGATAGGTGAAAATGGGAGTGGTTTGCTCCTCAGGAGAAGTGGGAGCTCTAGTGTCCACTTCTTCCTGTAAGGTTGAGTATTTGGGGCCTGCACAGACTCAATAGTCTGAGCAGGGTTCGTTTGGATTTCTTTGGTAGGTGAGGGTGATTTCTGGTCTTTTTAATGGTAGGACAAAAGAGGTGTGGGTTCAACACTAGCTTGTGTTGCTAGGTTGTCACCTTGAGCAATGAGCTCTAACATTTTTGGGACTAGGGCTGTTTCTACCCCAGAGAAGCCTACAGTTGGCTTCTTCATTATTTTAAAGATGCCGGGCTTCATCTGTCCCAATTTAAGAATATTACCTGTTTCCCTCAACTGTGAGCCCAGTTCACAGTTGAGAATGTGTTGAACATATCTAGGAAACATGTAATACTCTAAGGAGTCTAAGTTTGCAAGTAAATTAGTATAACAAATTGTGAATACCTGAACTTGACCCCCTGAACCATTCCATGAACATGAAGAGAGATCCTCAGGAATCTGGTCCCATCCACCATGCTTGTTTGACAAGCTGTGGATAACCACATGGAGCAGGAATTTCCATTGGGATGAGACCTTCCCTTTCCTAAAGGTCTTTACAGAGAAATCTCCCTCATAGCCCATCTGCTCAAAAGAATGATCAGCTTCTTTTGGAAGGACACCTCACCTTCTTCATCATCCAGCTGTAGATGTTGGTTAATGATGGCCGGAGTGATGAAGACTGTCCTCCCTTGCACTGTGGCAGACAGTGCCTTCTCCCCATCCATAATGACCTCTTGGCAGGTCTTCCAGAATTCAAGCAACTGATCCTCATATAGAGGAGGATCAATGGTCAGGAGGTGAAGTAGTTTGACAGAGTCAAGAATTGGCAAATCTCTGAGAAACTTGCATCTTTCTCAGAGCTTAACAGAGCAACTTGATTATGTTGCCTGTGTAGTTGCATGGAGAAATCAGGGTTGTTTCTGCGGTTAAGGTTGGCCATTTCAGAAGCTTAAGGGTGAAGAAAGGTAGAAAGCAAAGGCGGTTTAGAGAATTAGGTTAGAGAAACAGTAGAATTGAGGAAGATAGTGGGAAAGAGGGGGAACCGTTGGGTATTTATATGAAAAGGGATTTGAACCAAAGTTAATGAAAGAGGATAAACTTTGAAATCCGAAAGTCGGTCCCACCTCTGAAAAGTAGTTTACTTTTGCTCAAAAAGTAGTTTTCTTGGAATTCGAAAAGCTTCCGAAGTTTATTTGTCTTCGGAAGTTTTGATTTAAAAAGCTTCCGAAGCTAAAATGGCTTCGGAAGATTTCCTGAGAGTCTTGATATTTATGCTTCGGAAGAGAAATAAACCTTGAATGCTTTGTATGAAATAAACAAAGCTTCCGAAGGTTAATTTTGCTTCGGAAGGAAAGGTTCTTGAAAATAGATAAGTGTCTGAGATAAGAATTTAAGCTTCGGAAGATGAACTTTACTTCTTCCGAAGGTAAAATCTCTTAGACAGTTATTTATTTTAAAGACATGTTTTTCTTCCGAAGATAAAATCTTTATCTTCCGAAGTATCAGAAATTTTTTCAAGAATCTAAGGAAAGTCTTCAAAAAGAATTTTACATCCAAAGAAAACATGAGCTTATGAAAGTGATGAACTAGACAACTTAGGACACACATATTTTAAGAAGAAATAATTAGAATTAGTTTTAATAAAAAGTCTACTCAAAGTTAATCATCCCAATAGCTGATATCAGATACTTAAATCTCTGTTCATCAAAAGCTTTGGTGAACAGATCAGCATATTGTTCATCTGTATGAACTTTGACTAGTTTATTAATCCTTTTTCATAGTTATCTCTTATTAAATGATACCTGATGTTGATGTGTTTGGTCCTTGAGTGCTGCACAGGGTTCTCAGTGATAGAGATAGCACTATTGTTGTCTATGTGGATAGGAGTCTCTTTGAAGTTAAATCCATAGTCCAGCATCTGATTTTGAATCCAAAGCACTTGAGCACAGCAGCTTGCAGCAGCAATGTATTCAGCCTCAGCAGTTGATGCAGACACACAGGATTGTTTCTTGCATTGCCATGAGACCACCCTTCCACCAAGGAATTGACATCCCCCAGATGTAGACTTTGCAGTCATATTGCAACCACCATAATCACTATCTGTATAGGCATACAGATTGAAATTTGGATTCTTTGGATACCATAGACCAAGTGTTGAAGCACCTTTGAGGTATCTTAAAATCCTTTTCACAGTGATTAAGTGAGACATCTTAGGGTTGGCTTGATATCTTGCACAAATACATGTAGCAAACATGATATCAGGCCTGCTAGCTGTAAGATACATAAGAGACCCAATCATAGCCCTGTATAAGTGTTCATCTACACACTCCCCCTCAAGATCTGGACCAAGGGAGTGGTTTCTGGCTATGGGTGTCTTAGCAATCTTACAATCAGTCATATTGAACCTCTTGAGTATGTCTTGAACATACTTTGACTGACTTATGAAGATGCCATCTTCAACCTGCTTCACTTGAATTCCCAGAAAGAAGTTGAGTTCTCCCATTGAACTCATCTCAAATCTGTCTTCATCAGCTTCTCAAAGTCTTTGCAGAGCTTTGGATTAGTTGAACCAAAGATGATGTCATCAACATATACTTGAACCAGCAATAAGTCATTTCCCTGTCCTTTGATGAAGAGGGTTCCATCTATAGTACCTCTTCTGTATCCATGCTTGCAGAGATACTTAGATAGTGTCTCATACCACTTCCTGGGTGCCTGATGCAGCCCATAAAGAGCTTTGTCAAGCTTGCAGACATAATCAGGATGATCAGGGTCTACAAAACCAGGTGGCTGTTTGACATAAACCTCCTCATCAATCACTCCATATAAGAAAGCACACTTTACATCAAGTTGGTAGACCTTGAAGTTCTTGGATGCAGCAAATGCCAGGAATATCCTAACAGCTTCTAGTCTTGCTACAGGAGCAAAGACATCAGTGTAGTCAATCCCTTCTTCTTGTGTGTATCCTTGAACAACTAGTCTTGCCTTGTTCTTGATGATGATTCCCCTATCATCCTTCTTGTTTCTAAAAACCCATTTGGTTCCAATGGTAGTCTTCCCATGAGGAAGAGGACAAAGGTTCCAAACTTTCTGCCTTTTGAATTGAAGCAGCTCTTGTTGCATAGCTTCAACCCAACTTCCATCCTTTAGAGCTTCATCAACTTTCTTGGGCTCTATCTGAGATAAGAAACAAGAGTGAAGACAAACATTTGCTTCATGGGTTTGTCCTCTTGTTCTTACCCCTGTGACAACATCTCCAATGATGTTTGTGGTGGGGTGAGACTTGTGGATCCTTAGCTGAGGGATCACAGCAAGTTGCTGAAAGATCTAAATTTGAGAAATTTAAATCTGGTCCTGAAGATTCACCCTCCACATTATCACACTTATCAAGATTAACTTGATCCAATGAGTGTGAGACATCATTGATGTTGTCATCTATGGTGTGGTTATTAGCATCAAGGAATTCCTGATCACTATCACCATCACCATTGTTGTCTTCTACAAGTGAGGTTCTTTATCTGGTTGAGAGGCCTCTGAGCTGGAATTTGAAGGCATGCCAGATGTATCAGCTGAATTTGTCATTGTTGTGCTGATAGAAACCTCATTTGCTGAAGTAGTTCCAACTGGAGCTGAAGATGTATGAGTTGAAGGTCTTCCTAGCTCAAATCTTGGATCAGGATCACCTGTATTTAGATTTTCTGCAGATCCTGAAACATGCTCACAAGATTTGTTAAAACAGTTGGTAACTAAATCAAGATCAAACAGCCAATCCGGACCAGAACCAGCCACACAGGGAGTGTGCTCATTGAAAGTCACATTGGCTGACTCCTCAACAATTCTAGTTCTGAGATTGTATACTCTATAAGCTTTAGCTTGAGAAGAGTATCCAATGAAATGTCCATCATCTGATTTCTCAGCAAACTTGGCAATTTGATCTTTGGTATTCAAGATGGTGCAGGGACATCCAAATGACCTGAGAAAACCAATGAAAGGTTTCCTCTTGTGCCAAAGTTCATAAGGAGTCTTACCATGTGTCTTAACTACTAAAACTCTGTTTTGCACATAGCAAGCAGTATTGACTGCCTCTGCCCAGAAGGTGATAGGCAGTTTAGAGTCAGACAACATAGTTCTTGCAGCTTCAATAAGTGTCCTGTTTCTCCTCTCAGCAACTCCATTTTGCTGAGGAGTCCTGGGAGCACTATATTGTCTTGTAATACCTTTTCATCACAAAATGCATCAAGGATTTGGTTCTTGAATTCAGTTCCTTGATCACATCTTATGGTTTTGACCTTGTGATCACATTGATTCTCAACTTTTAAGATGAAATTCTTCAGAATCTCAGGGGTTTCATCCTTAGTTCTAAGGAAGAAGACCCAAGTGAATCTTGTAAAATCATCTGTGATCACCAGACAGTAAGAGGTCCTTCCTAAACTCATTACACTGGTGGGGCCAAAGAGATCCATATGTAACAAGTGTAGGGGAGTAGTGATGGAGTTCTTTTCCTTAGGCTTGTGAGATACTTTGTGTTGCTTCCCTTTCAGGCATGCACACAATGATCATCACTAGTAAACTCTTTCTTTGGCATTCCAGTTACCAAGATCATGTTTAATTAATTTATTCATGTTCTTAAAGTTTACATGGCACATTCTTTTATGCCATAGGAAAGACTCATCACTATTTGCTTTAGATAGAAAGCATGAAACTTCTCCTGAGGGAGATGTTTCTTGCAAATCCATCTTGTACATGTTCCCTTTCCTGGGGGCTCTGAGCAGGATATGCTCATGAGGAATGACCACACCAGGTTTGAGAACAATGCACTCATGCTCAGTAAAGAGCATGTTATGACTCTGATCACAAAATTGGGATACACTCAGAAGATTGTACCCAAGCTCCTTAACAAAGTTTACCTTCTCAATGCTGAGCTTACCATTTGTGACCTTGCCCCTTCCAGAAATGTAACCACCTTCATCTCCTCCAAAAGCAACTGGTCCTCCATCAATCCTCTCAAAATTATGGAGTAGAGACCTATTGCCTGTCATGTGCCTGGAACAGCCACTGTCAATTATCCAACATTCCTGTTGGTCTTGAGCTGTTCCTGCACAGAGAAGATGATTAGTTACATTTGGAAACCCAAGCCTTACTTGTCTTGGGCTCATTAACAGTAAAGAAGGTAATGCAACAGTAATAGATCCTATGGTTGTACTATAGGGATCTTCAGCTGTTGTTGATGGAGAAACCTCAGTCATTTGGTCTTTCTTAGACTTCCACACCACCTTTGGAGTCTTGGACTTGACCTTCAAAACCTTAGAAGCTTTTGGAACTTCATAAGTTTTGATGACTGATCCTTCGGAAGAGTCTACAGTCACTGCAGCAGACTTTAGTGCTTCGGAAGAATTCCTTTCTTCCGAGACCAATTTTGCTTCCGAAGGTAATTTTCCACTTACCTCCTTCTTTGATTTGAAGCTTCCGAAGGAAACAGACTTTCCTTCCGAAGCTTGAGATTCTTGAGACTCTTTGAAGTCTTTGTTTTAGTCATGTGGACAGTACTTTTAGGATTGTATGGGCAATCCTTAGCAATGTGAGAAGTACTTTCACACATGACACATAACATTTTCTTCTTCAAAGAAGTCTCCTTTGAGAGCAAGACTGACTTTGGTCACATCCCTCTCCATCCTTCATCTTGGTAGATGCTGAGACAGTTCCTTTGGGCTGTGAACTGTTCTTGGAGTTTGATGGTCCAGGCTGTGCAGCAGTGGTACACAGCAAATCAGTCTTCTTCTTGGTACTGAGATTTTGAACAAGAACCATGACTCTTAGCTGAGGAGTCTTGGTTGATGTCTTCAGTCCTTACTACTTTGAAACCTGCAGAGATAAAAACTTGTTTCTGCTTAGCATCAAAAGTAGCCTTGATTTCTTGAGCCTTCTTTGCCTTTCTTTTGCTCTTTCTGATCAAGTTCTTTCTTTTGGACTTGGTCATCACAGTTGATTTCTTCTCCTCAGAAGGATAGTGGCCCTTGGGAGAATCCTCTTCTTCACTCTTCTCAGAGGAATTCTTCACTATCACTTCTTCATCATCCTCACTTACAGGATCTATGAGAGGAAGCTCATCTTCACAAGTTCCACACCTAGGAGATCTTACAGACAAGATTGTGTGTGGAGGAGCTATCTCATTTGATCCTAGTCCCTGTCTATTTTGATAACAAACTTTGTTGTGCAGGGATGAGGATATCATGTTCTTGAAGGTCTCTTCTTCAAGAACACTTTCTCTGCCTTGGCTTTGCTGATCACAAGCTCAGCCTGGCACTCAGTTAACTTAGTGATGAGATCTTGGATCTGAGTTCTGAAATCTGTATGTTCATGTTTTAGTACTGAAATGGTTTTCTCCAAGTCTTCTATCTTTAACTTGTAATCATTTTCAGACTTTCTAAAATCAGATTTTAATATGTTTAATGACTCAAGATCAGATCTCATCTCTAGGTTATAGGACCTGTATCTATTTACTTTAGCAATGCATTCAGGGGAGCAGAGATGTTCCAATACCTTGGCTTCATCATGGTCAGCCATCAGTGCTTGGTTTGGAGAAGCATCCTCCACCTGAAAACTCCAGTCAAAGCCTCCTTCTTCAACAGCAACAGCAGCATGTTGCTTTGTCTTCTCAGCTTGAGGAGCTTTGTCAGTAAAGTTTGGTCTGGGTTGTGTTTGGCCCCCATTTGTTTTAGGTGCCTTACACTCCCTGGCAAAGTGACCCATAAGGTTACAGTTGTAACACTTAACTTTGCTTTTATCCAGCCCAAACTTTGCTGCTGGTAGCATTGCTTGGAAATCTTCTTCCTGTCCTCTTGTAGAACTTCTTGGCTCTGTGAGTGAGGAGAGCCATCTGCTGAACTATCTCCATGTATTCCAGGTCATCTGGATGGATACAGTCCAGGTCTTCAAGAGTGAAGAGATAATTCCCACAGCTTTCATCTGCAGACACAAAGGCTTGAGAAGAACTTGTCTCTTGGAATGGGCTTCCTTGAGTAAAGTTCTCCCTTGGTGTCTCCGGGAAGGTGATGAAAGGACCCTTTTGTGAGTTGTCAGGGTAGCATAAGAGATGATGCTGAGGTTCTATGCTGTCCCTTTCAACCACATGAAGGGCTGAACCCATTTGATTGTTGGAGTTGCCAGATGAACCTTGCATGTTCATCTCCATCTGGTATCCACTGAGAATCCCATACAACTCTGTAAGAGTAAGAGTTTAAGGTTCTCAGTCCTCTTGATCACCACACAATAGTGTGTCCATTGCCTAGGAAGTGAGGACATGAACTTCCTTACAATGTCCCTGTTCTCAAGAGGAACTCCTCCATCCACTAGGGTATCCACAATCTCAACATACCTGAAGTATTGTTGAGTCATGGTCTCACCTGCTTTGAAGGTGAAATTTTCAAACTGCTGCTTCAGAAGATCTTTCTTGTTCTCCTTGGCTTCAGAGGAGCCTTCATACATCAGCTTCAGTGCATCCCACAGCTGTTTGGCTGTCTTGCACTTCTTAAAGCCTCTGTATACAGAGTTTGGGAGAGCAGTCTGAAGAGCAGTCATGGCCTTCCTATCAATCTCTACTCTTTTCTATCTTCATCTGAGTAGTTGGCCACATCTTTAGGAATCATACCAGCACCAGTAGCAGAGGGGGTGCTGGGTATGAAAGGTCCATTCTCAACAGATTCCCACATTCTTGAATCAAGAGACCTGATGAAGCCTTCCATCCTCATGCACCAGGTGTCAAAATCATCAAGAGTGATCAGTGGGGATTTGTTCATGGTTCCAGTCTCCATATCAGTCTTAGAGATGGCAGCCATTTGAAGAGTTTAGCTTTTGTGTGTTGTGAGGGATCTTAAGATGGTTAGATCTTATATCAAGAGCCTGGAAAGCTCTGATACCAATTGCAGGACCGTTTAAGGGCTTATCACAATTACAACACAACAACACAATGAGGAGAATAACTAATCTCTAATCAAACAGTGAACTGGGTAACCAAGGTGAACTAAGAACACAAGTAAGTAAAGAGACAGAACAAGAGAGTTGGGTTTCAAGGAGGCAGTATATTGCTTTCTCAAGTTCTTTACAAGTGTTACAAAGCATAAGAAAAGATACAAGAACTTGAAATACTTATACTACAACCTACAGCCGGCCATACTTTGAAGGCCAGCTGGATACAATTGACTAGACACTAACAAAATCAATTGTAGGATCAAAAGGCATATCTGCCTTTTGACCTTGTGACTATGACATGCCATAGCTCACATCCTTTTACAATACAAAAAGGATAAAGTACATAAAGTGGAAAGTTACAGACTCAAGACCTCAATGTACAGTTACCAAAAGCATGACCCTTTTCACCAACTCATGTAAGTTGGTGACTTTACAGAGATGCAGCGGAAAAGGTGCTTTATGGAACAGTACATCAGATAAAGCATGTGTACTAAAAGTCTTCGGAAGAAATCTGTCTTCATAGGATGAGGCTTCGGAAGACTTTGTCTCTGAAGCTTCGGAAGACTTCATGTTTGGCTTCGGAAGATATTGGTCTTGGCTTCGGAAGATTTTACACTTAGAGTATTTTCTAATGCTTTGTGTAAAACTTCCGAAGCATTCTTCACTTCAGTACTTAGTGCATGTTTGCTGAGACACTTAAGCTGTTTTGGGTTGCATCAGACTTCAGGAATCCTTACAAACTCCATCCCAGTGTCAAACTTCAACAAATGTCTCCAATACCAACAATCTTTGATAGCCCACTATTGCCCATCTTAACATTACCAAAATCACCAGGAGTATAAGATGTATAAAAATCCCTTTGTGATGTCACATGACAAGTAGCACCACTGTCAACAACCCAACTCGAGTCATCATGTGCAATGTTCACCATGTCATAATCACAACAAATAAGGAACTCTTCGGTAGCAGTGTTAACTTCAGTAGTATCATTACCAGAATCATCTTTCTTGTTGTTCTTATGCTTGTTGTAATTGGCCTTCTTGTTCTCCTTTTTCAATTGTCTGCAGTAATGGACAGTGTGTCCTTTTCTACCACAATGATAGCATTCATAATCATCAAACTTCCCTTTAGATTTACTACGATGCTTCGCTTTGTGACTCGGACCTCTACTTTGACTTCTCCCCCTGCTTTCTGTAACTAAGGCCTCAGAATGTGAAGAGGAACCTTGTGACTTTCTTCTCATCTCTTCATTCAAAGTACTACTCTTAGCCATTTCCATAGTATAGTACCATTTGGTGCAGAGTTGGACAATGATGTCCTAAAGTCTCCCAAGAATCCGGTAAAGTACCAAGCAACAATAGACCTTGTATCTCGTCTTCAAACTTGATACCCATTCCTGCAAGCTGATTAATAATACCCTGAAAAGCATTCAAATGATCAGTAACAGCAGTACCATCATGATATTTCAAGTTTATCAATTGTTTGATCAAGAATAATTTATTGTTTCCGGTCTTTTGAGCATACAATTCCTCAAGCTTGGTCCACAAAGTACGAGCATGAGTCTCCCCACTAATATGGTTCAAAACGTTATCATCAACCCACTGGCGGATATAACCACAAACCTTCTGTGCAAAATATTCCATTCTTGCTCTGTTTTATCCTCTGGCTTATCAGTACTAAAAACAGGCATATAATAATCTTTCACATAAAGTAAGTCTTCCATCTTGCCTTTCCAAACATGATAATTAGAACCATTCAAATTAACCATCCTAGTTGTATTAGCATCCATCCTTTAAACAAGTTTCTAAAACCCCAAAATCAAGAGCCAATGGCTCTGATACCACTTTATTGGGGAAAATCGGTTTACCCGATCACAAACGGTAACAACAAATGCGGAATTAACCTTCGTTTGGTCAAACCTCCCGACCTGTTTGAACCTGTGATGGTGCAAAAATAACAAGTAGGGTATACCAATCCAAAACAACAAGGAGACAACAATTTTAGCGTGGAAAACCTCTCAAGACGAGAGTAAAAACCACGGGACTACTAGAGCCACTTCAAATCCACTATCACCAAAATAAAGAGCAATACAAGGTCCTCTCTAGATACACTAGAGGCATACAACAATCATCATACACTTGGAAGCAAGTAACATCAAGTATATGCAATCAATGACAAAGAAGAAGAAGAGATATCACCAAATCTGCAGATGCGAACAGAGGCTGTAAAACCCGACTTCCAGACCTGATTTAACGAAACCAACCGTTGGATATCGACGCCCAGGTGTTGTGAAGCTTCTGTCCAAATTTCACGATGATCCAACCGTTCAATCTCCGGGAAAAGACAGATCTTCGAGACTGTGCAGAAAGTGACGGGAATTCTCTTTTCTCCTCAAAACTCTTTCAAACCCTTGTATTCAACTTTTGTGTGTATTGATGATTGTTCTAATTACAATCACTGCACTTTTATTCTATCATAACCCTAGTGGGCTAATGATAATGGGCCATACAAATGGGTATTTGTTGGGTTTTCTTCATTGGCCCAAAAACATACCCAACAAAAATTGGTGTCGGAATGGTTTGTGGGATCATTAGCTGTATTTTTGCTTGGCGACTAGAGGTTTACAGGTTAAAAGAAGTCAAACAACTGGATGATGTAGATTCAAATACTTCCATAAGTTTTCTTTGGTTGGTGCCTCAATTCGTTGCGCTTGGGTGCATGGAAGGACTTACTGGTGAAGGTTTATTGAACTTCTACAAGTCACAAGTGAAACAAGAACCCTTACTAAGTTATGGGGAGGAGTATATTGAAATTGTGATGGGCTTAGGAGAACTGATTAACATCTTCCTCATCTTAGTATTTGATAACCAACACAGATGGTTTGGGGACACAATCAACGATAGTCGGCTAGACAATTATTATTTGGTATTGGTGTATGTTTGCTTAGCAAACTTCATATTATATTGTTGCGTCGCAAAATATTTTTACAAGGATCAAGACTTGGGTAATGATGATCAGGATCTAGATAATCAAGTCTCGGTTACTGATGATCAGGTTCAAGATAATCAAGTCTCGGTTAGTGATGATCAAAAACAAGATAATCAAATCTTGGCGAATGATTATCATAAACAAGATAATCAAGTCTTGGTTAATGATGATCTAAAACAAGATAATCAAGACTTGGTTAATGATAAACATAAACAAGATAATCAAGTCTTGGCTAATCATGATCAGGAAATATGAATACAGTCTTGTTAATAATGCTTATGTTGGCTTTAATTGCGACCCAAGTTCTAAAGATGTATGGATTATAGGTTAGATTATAAGTTCGTGAAGTTTAAGTTTTAAATGTTGTTATTATTATTATTATTAATAGGGTTAGGTCTAATTGCTGTTTGTCCAAAACTCATACTCCACCCGATCGTCGGGGTGTGGGAGAGCTTCTCTCCGATCAAGATTTACTTTCACCATTTTTGGTTTTTCTAAGGCTTTTTTTATGGCTTCACCAAGTGATTGGCTTATGATGGCCGATCGGATCGATATGTTTTGTAAGTAACCACCTCGTGCATGACCTTCCTCTGGTGTGTCCATGGTGATGTGGAAATCGCAAGAAGGGTGGGACCACAATTGGGATGATGATGACTGGGATGAAGATAAAGCCATAAGATCATCAGGTGGTAGCAATCATGCTAAAACTATATCGTCTAACGCGCTCACATCACGAGTGACGAAAATAAGGTTGTGATGCTGACTGGGATGATTAGTTATTAAAAATAAGAAGTATAAATACAGAAGATGATGTTGTATGATAGAAGTTTTGTTTTCAATTTTGATTTTGTTACATGTTATGAATTATAAAGTGTTTGTTTGTTGTAATTTGATGTTAATCTTTCATACAAATTCTTGATGCAAGATATGCCATTAAAGAATAACGAGTTCTAGTCGTTTACGTTTTGTGTTGTGTAATGATTTGTTGTGAAGATGTTTATTTAACTTAATATATGGTTCATCTCCATGGAACACTTGTAGTACGACGTTTGGAAATAGATCAGGCTTTTGTTCACGGTACAAGAACATATTCAGAATTTAAAAAAGTATATTGTTGAGAAAAAACTAAAATATATATTATTTGACATATGGATTTTGACTGCACATCACGTGCTTAGTTGTGAATAAAATTTATATTCAAATATAAGTAAAATAATTACATCGCAACGGTATTTTCAGAATTAAAAAAAAATCATTACGTTATCTAATGAAAATTAAAACACATCATTATCGAAACTTCAATACAAATAACACATCACAATACAATTTAGCACCAAAACTTAAGTTCATCCTGCCCAACAACTACCCATGTCATGGTTTAGTGAACAATATAGCATAATTTTGTTCCAAATCAAAGACCATATTTGCAATACGTATGTACCATATGAACCATTCATATAAATAACTCAAAATATTAATTAGTACACAAAGGTCAAGAGAAAATAAAATAAAATTACTATGGATCAAGCGAACACATATATGATTTCGAGTGATAAGACCTAACAAATTTCAATTAATAACACCTAGCCCCATATTCATCATATACCCTATGGATAATTTGAAAATTAATCTCATATACAAATATTTTGCCTCGAAGTTTCAAGTATTAAGTCAGGTTCGGTTTGTAAATTTTCTTTGCTTTTTTTTCCTATCCAAATCATGAGTATGAAATAACCGGTATAATTATAACCAAACATACAATGTAAACATAAAGAAAACGACGAAACATGTTTATCAAATGATTAGGTCTTTCAACCTAATCTACGAACAAGTTGCTTTCAAAATTACAAGATAAACACTTTTAAACAATTATTTATAACTTTACAGCGATTTGTTTCCTTTTAAGTTTTTCTATAACTCGTGAAATATAAAAACTTTGCTTAGTAGCAAGTTTATATAAAATCAATTAACCACTATTCTAATTTGACTATGAATCAATTTACATTGAATCTTCCTATTAACTTACATAATTACTATACATTGATTTAAAGGTTAAAGTAAGTTAAACTTTCTGCGACTCATGTTTTCACTTTTAGTGCTCAGGTTTGAAAAATTACAAGGTTGGTCCAAAGGTTTGTCGAAACGTAACTCGAAAGGTCCCGGACCTGGATGACCGTTATCTTTTTTCCGTTTATTTTAAAAAATGACTAAACTACTCTTTGTGAAAACTTAAAACTTTAAACACCACCATTTTACCACTCCCATCTAACACCACCAGAACACCAACATCCAAACGTAATCACCATCCCTATCACCACAGGTTGCAATCACCATCTCCAACACTACCAGAACTCCAACACCACCAGATCTCCACCACTATCCCTACCACCACCGAACTGCAACCACTATCTCCAACACCACGCTGCGCCACCTCGAATCTAATCAAGGTTAGAGTTGTAATGGTGGCGACGAGTGATGCTTTTGTTACCACAGATCTACCACGTGATGTTTTGTGGTGTTTCAGTGAGTAAGAAATGACGGTGATGAGTTATGGTGGTGGGCTGTAGTGATGGGTTGAATATGAGGATGAGGATGAGGATGCAAGGAGGGGACATTTGTGGTGAGTGAGAGACTTGGCCCGAGGTGGTGGGCAGTTGTGGTGGATAGCTGTTGGGGCGACGGTGGTTTGGTAGGATGGTGGTGGTGGTAGTTTGGTAGAGTAATGGTGGATTTAATGTTGAAGATGAAGTCGCGGGTCCCATCTTTTATAAATACTAATTTTTAATAGTCAGGTATATTTTGGTCAATTAACTAGAACTTAACAGAAAAAGAAAACAATTTTTACGTCAAGGACCTTTTATGTTACCTTTTAACAAAAACTTTGAACCGACCTTATATTTTTTCAAACCCAGAGACCGAAAATGAAAACAGATTTAAGTATATGGACCTTTCATGTAATTAACTCTTTAAAGTTTAAAATATTGCTACTTGGTTGCTTTCACTTTCATTTACTCGGATACTAGAACATAAAAATATAATCGTTGACATTCCTTTCTATTTTTTATTTTTTTATTTTTTATTTGTCTTTATTTTTTATTTTTCATTTTTCATTTTGACTTGACATCAACACCAAAAGTAATCGAACTTTTTTCTTCTTTTTTGTTCTCTTTAACTTATAGTTGCTTTTAAGGCAGAAAACTAAATATTCTTTTAAGGCTTCGAAATATATCGGATGCGCTTTTACAATTTTTTTTGTTTTATTTATTTCTACATATAATTATGCAAATTTCCGTATTTTTTTTTCTTTCACTTCTTTATTAATGCAAAAAGAATTCTATACTTGATGGTTAGTTTCAAATTTTGAATTTTTGGTCTTTGTAACTTTAAATAAAGACTAAATAATATTACAATTTAGTCTCCAAATATCACCTCTTATATACAGTGGGTTCTCAATTTCTTTCTAAGTCAAACACAAGAACAAACTACAAAGTGCTACTAAAATAATATATAAAAAGTATATTCGAATTCATAGCCTAATAAGTATAACTAAATTTTCCAATCTAGTTAAGTCATTTAAATCACTCAACTTTTACTTACTTCAAATCTTATACAATCATCAACTTAATATATAGTTTACGTACTGCATGTATATCACTGAACAAAAGGTAAAACTATCACTGAAATAAGTAAAATTTCCAAGACTCTTCACTCCTTCATGTCTTTAGTCAATGTCCAAAACATATGAAACCTGTGTTCATGCTTGCATATTAATCTACAGTGAAATCTAACGGTGAACGCCAAATCCAGTCGAAATGTATGTGATTCCGCGGTAGGTGCGCCCATTTGAACATGAACTTCGTTAGGCTTCGGTTTATGCTGGTAGAACTTTGAATCTATATTGTTACCTGCAGCATAAATACTTGTGTTTAACCTTGGGTCAAGATAAAACAAAGTGATGTTGAGATCATCATATGAAACCGATGCCAGTTTATTGCGGTTGTTGAACGTGAGATTGATGTTGATCGACTGCTTCATGAATTCTTTGGTTAGATTGACCTCAGGTTGAAGAGAATACTTACATGCGGTTACAAGAACAAGTAGTACATACAAACTAAAAAAACTAACATAGAAAAGATAGAAAATAACTTTGTTTTTTCTAGGTAAAGTAACACTTTGCTCATTTACCGACTCATCGGGTGAAAGACCAGCTTCAATATCACCCGATGATCCTTCAACGATGGCACTTACGATAGGTGACACATACGAGGTGGCTTTATAAATCCAACTCGCTAAACGGGCTATTCGACTATTAAATCTCATTACTGCTGCTTAATTATTATACAAAACTTATGATATTCCAATTTTCTGAATGATCGAGAAGTAGAGCGTTTGTTCAATTTATAGGTAATGTTGGATACATGCACGTGTTGTCATATTCAACGTTGAAATGGTCACAATTAAATGTTAAAAATTGAAATGGTCACAAGTAGCTAGATGAATTAAAAGAATTAAAGGGCAGTGTAGAAAGTGATATTAATATTCTAAGCAATGATTAGTTTACTAGAATAATGATAAAATGCATGCTTTGGGACACGAATATATATCCTCTTCAATCCTTTTTCTCATATCTTTTCAAATCTTGTTTAAATGTATGACAATCTTGTACGTGAACTTACCAAGCATTAATATATTAATTAGGTTTTGTATGGTTAAAATCGAGCTTGTTTATTTTTGCTTGAATGGGCATATTAAAGAATCTCAATGATCAAATTTAGGTGAAATGATTTGTATTTAGTTATACTAGCATAAGATTTGTTATAATAGGTCTTAATGGGTGATATTTTGTAGTGACAAGTTATATTTGTATGCATTGTCTTTTATTTATCATATTTATTGTAATTTGCTGTATATAACAAGTTCTAGTGGGTTTATTTGTATATAATGAGTATATTGTGTTATATTTGGTTGAAACTTGAAGGTCTTTAATAGGTATTTTTGCTTTTAGTAAATCATAAGGAGACTCATGGGCCACCTTTAGGTGAAGGCTAATACTTAGTAATTTTTGTTTTAATGGCATATTGGTTATCAATAGTTAACATTTGATTGTAACATGTCATATTTGTATGCAGTATCGTCTTACATTGAGTATTACTTGATTATATTATAATATATTATAACATGACTCAATGGGTTATATTTTGTATTTTGGGGTAATGATTTATTTTGGTTGTTATGTGTTACCACAAGCCTTAATCTTAGGTACAACAACATGAGAAAGAAAAAGATTGAAAAACCAAAGTGTGATGAAGGAAATTAAAGAAATACCAGAAGAAAATAAAATTAATGCAATTATGATGATATGTTGTATTAGGTCTCAAAATAAATGAATTAGGCCTTAAAAGCTGCATTATCTTAAAGTAACATTTTTATTAAAGACTGAATAAGGTGAAGTTGTATTACATCTAAACAACAGTTTTATTTAAAAAATTACTTTTTTGTTAGAAAATACATTTTTTTCGTAAAAACGTTTATAAAAAGTCACATTAAACTCATTTTTAGTAGTAAAATATGAATCATGTCAGTTAAGTGAATGAGAAAATTAGATTGTTATAAAACATACCACAAAACTCTTCCCTCAGCGCTTGGCATATTTTTTCAAAACAAAAACAAAATAATTTGAATAATTGGATATTTATCTACTCTACTGCTGTCATAATTTTGGTTTTTATGTCTGTCGATCATATGATTTTTATATGTCAGGTGATGATTGATCTTATCAATTGAGTCGAGTCACTAATATATTTTGGATTTTTAATGTTGATATAAGGTTTTAAATTTTAATTTGATTTGGTTTGTATGAGTTTTCAAAGCGATTTAAATTTAAACTTGTTTGAGGGTAACGCGGCAAGTAAAAATAAAAAAAAAGTTATTTTATATTTGCTATGCATTCCTTCATTTCGAATTAATAATTATCCATAGGGTTAATTATTTAAATCCACTAGTTAGTTATTATGATAGACTGATTGTTTATTAGACTAAGTCCACACACCTTAAAACAAAAATCAACTAGCGTTGTTTTACATGTGTATATTCATATTGAATTGAATTAACTCACATTGTATCTCTATTCTTTAGTATCTCACTTGGTATTTTTTTTAATTAATTAGTCACATCTTATCAATGCTTTACTCACTAAATAAATACTTTGATCATGTAAGGATACATTTAACTAATCTAATCAAAGATCGTTGGCATTATAATAACCGATGTCCAGCCCAGTGGTTGGAGTGGAACCCAAGTATGCAACCGGTTATACCCAGTTAATTGTTTCCCATTTGAATTGATTAGTTATCGTCGAACCGTTTGAACTCTACCAAGGGTCGGACTGGATTTTCAGATCTCTTTAATAATTATTTTATCCTTTTCTTTTTATATCAAAATTTCTTATTCTTTCAATACTCAAGAAATCATATTTTGCTTATTTTAAGTCTTCGTATCTTGTTATAAATATAAATTCACATCAAAGAATAAATTAATATTAACATTTATACTATTTATAACGTTATTTGGTTTTAAATCCAGTTCGAACAGTAAACCAGTAAGATGATAGGTTCACTTTCTTGATCGGTTTTTAAGACATTCATAATAATTAGCTAATATGATTAGATTAAGAAATTATTGACCAAGGAAACACGGTGCTTAATTAATCAAAAGTCAAAACACAAGGCCAACTTGATACATAGCCTATATATATGCTAGCAAAATGTATTCCTCCTTACAAATAATTTTGTAAATCATAATCGATGATGTTTCACCTTTCATCATGTATTTCCCGTTGGGATTCTTGGCAATTTCAATTTTGATTCTCATATTAATCTACACAGATTATTATATTATCTGTAATTACCGTCTCCTCTTTATCATCAGTAAGTTTGATCATATCCATCTCTAACACCAATTAGTTGTATAAAGTCTACCATTACTTTTATGCATGTATACTTGTTTGACACATATGTATCCCTAATACGCGCGTAATCTCTTATAATAGGTTTGGCTTTTGGTCGTTCCTTAACGGACTATGCGATTATAAGTGTATTGATATTGTATTTTACAAGCCATCGTGATTTTTTTGCCACGTCTGCAATTTTGACCAACATCCAAGGTTCATTGTCGTCGTTGTTGGTGATATTTATGGCTCATGCAGCTGACTCGTATGTTGGGAGATTTCACACACTTTTTTTTCAAACACTGCATATATCGGGGTAAGTAACATATATGTGTTTATATCTATCGATCTATATATTACATCATTTTAACTAGAAGTAGTTTTCATTTCACTTCTAGTTTGTTTTTGGCGAGGTGTCACCGCTCACTTATTTTAGTTTCTTAGAATAACCAATTATGAGTTTCTCAAAATGGCTTATGAAACTCTACGATTTTAAATAGAACATTGGGTAACTTCACGTTACAGTAACTACTTAGCAAAAGGTTTGTAGTCTACCGGAGGTTTGTAGTCTACCTGTCTTAAGATGTGAAAAAAAATATTCACAACGTAGAATCAGTGGGTGTGTGATTGTGTGAGCTATGTGTTCTCATGAGTGTTGTATTAAAGCTATTAGAAGTCCTATCGTTCCAAATTTATATAATTTATATACTATTAATTATTTTATGCATCATGGGTTGTATCATATGCATAATGAGTTGCACTTGTCTTTTTTTTTTTTTTTAATCTTTAACTTTTTTAACCTAATACTTATACATCTTTTATAATTTAGCCTATTTTTTTACTTTTAATATAGTCCCCTATACCTTTCAAATGTTAAAACATTTTTGTTTTTCGATCAAAATTTTGTGAGTTAACACGCTACAACGTGCATGTGTGGTTCAATGTTTTTACGCTTATTTTTTCCAGTTTAACTGCATCCTTGAATGTGCTAGTCCTGGATCAACTTACCTGTTGTTCTATATCTTTTATGTTTGCTTGTGTTATTCAACGTTTTTACGTCTTTTGGTCGATTTATTTTTTTATTTTTTAATACG
The DNA here is from genome assembly GCA_025215565.1 of Flaveria ramosissima. Taxonomy (NCBI): domain Eukaryota; kingdom Viridiplantae; phylum Streptophyta; class Magnoliopsida; order Asterales; family Asteraceae; genus Flaveria; species Flaveria ramosissima. Next base: position 6,022 of record JACVEC010000309.1, on the reverse strand, counting down.
AATTTTGTCAGTACTGGTGGTCACCGATGATGGTGTGTCATTGATGCTGTTTAACATTGTTTTACGCTCCCGCTGTAGCGAGAGGGACTTAATACTAGTTATTTATAAATATTAAAAATATTTAAATTTAATTAAGTCATCATAAAACATATAAATCTGGGTTATATGATTTTGATTGTTTTTTCCCTTATATTTGACTTAAAACAAATATTAAACTTGATTTAATTTAGTAATTTTTTTCACTGTTAGCTCTTATTCAAGTTGATTTAAAAATTAATTACTAAATATAGAGTAACCATAATTCATTTATATTTCATTTGTTTAACTTCATTTATATCTTAATATTTACAGAAATAATTATATAAACTAGAACTCTTAATGAAAATTGAGTAACTACAAAAAATACTTTCAAGTTGACTTTAAAGAATAAGAAAAATAACACAAGTAAAAAAACTTAGTTAAATAATAAAGTCTCTTTAAAATAACTAAGCATCCACTAGCTAGTCCACTAGGATGCATTTTTTAATTAAGATAAATCTAGATTATGTTTAAACATGTCACGTGAAATAAAATTAGAAGGGCAAGTGGATTATGTTAAATATAAATTGAAGATTGTGGGTACAAGTGTGTTTTAAGTTTTCATTTCCCTAGTTTTTTTGGTAATATGTATAACAGGTTATGAAAGATATCTTATATAATATAGTATGTAAATTAATTTGCAAACATGCACACTTGTTTACGTCTATATCAATTTGCAAATAATTCAATAATAAATATTTTGTTTTCTACTATCTATTAAATAATTAACTAATGTTACTTGTTATTAAGTTATTATTACAATTGAAGCATTTATTTACAAGTTTTCTCTTACAGGCTTGTTGCTTTTGTGGATGTTCAATCCATACGATGTGAAATGGCTTGTTGTGATCTCACTAGTTCTCCTATCTCTTGGTTCATCAGGAGCCAATATTTTACAAGATGTACTAACAGACTTGGTGCACGACATCGATAAGTCACAAGATCGTACTAAAACGCGATCTCTAGCACGTGCAACAATCTGGTCACGTATAGCATACGTGTCTGGTGTCGTATCAGCAATTTTATTGGTTCCATCCGGTGCTTTTGAATGGGTTCATCCATTTCTTTGGGAAACTTCATTCTTATATTGCATATTTACAATGACAGTTGCTTTGATGTTTTTCTGTATGGGTTATAGTTTCTATCATCAGGGTGAGTTGAGAGAAAGACCAGCTGAGGTTTTCTACCGAGTGTTTCGTGAGCGTATTAAGAATACGAAGTCCCCAAAGAAGTTGGAAACCAAAGGTAAGGAAGCCAATAAGAGTACTTCTTACAATCAAGAAGATATTGTGGTAGTAAAGAGGCTTTTAAGAATGTTTCCTATGTGGGCAATGTTTTTTGTAGTGTCCCTAATATCAGCTTCTAGCTTAACCTTCTTTCTTCAGCAGCACAACAATCTTAATGATATATCGATACCAATACAAATGTACAACATTGTTCAAGATTTCTCAAGATTTGTTGCTCCGTTTTTGTATAACTGAATTTGTGGTTCGCGTGAAAACCAGAAGGTCAAAATTGGCGTCGGGATGCTTTGTGGGATTATTAGCTGTATTTTCGCTTGGCAACTAGAAGTTTACAGGTTAAAAGAAGTCTACAATATGTCTAATAAGGATGGTATTACTTCCATAAGTTTTCTTTGGTTAGCGCCTCAATTCTGTGTGCTTGGATGCATGGAAGGACTTGCAGGTGAAGGGCTGCTAAAGTTCTACAGATCACAAATGAAAGAAGAGCCCTTATTAAGTTATGGGGAAGAATATATTGAATTTGTGATGGGCTTAGGGAAATTGATTAACATCTTTCTCATTTTAGTTATTGATAGCCAATGCCGATGGTTTGGGGACACGATTAACAAGAGTCGACTAGACAAGTATTATTTAGTTTTGGTATATCTTTGCTTAGCGAACTTCATATTATACTGTTGTGTCGCAAGATATTTTTACAAGGACCAAGACTTGGGTAATGATGACCAGGAACGAGATAATCAAGTCTTGGTTTGTGATGATCAAAAACAAGATAATCAAATCTTGGCGAATGATTATCAAAAACAAGATAATCAAGTCTTGGCTAATGATGATCACAAACAAGGTAATCAACGCTTAGCTAATGATGATCTTAAACAAGATAATCAAGATGATGATCGAAAACAAGATAATCAAGTCTTGGCTCATGATGGTCAGGAACAAGATAATGAATCAAGTCTTGCTAATAACAATCATGTTGGCTTTAATTGCTGACCCAAGTTTTGAAGATGCATCGATTGTTGGTTTAATTATTAATTTTTTAAATTGTAATTATTAGTATTAGTAAGGTTAGTATGTAACTAGTCTACATTGTAACGATGCGAAGCGTCACTTCATCCAATGACGCACTAGTTCACACAAAACCATCTAGTGACTATAAATAGGCGGAAGAACAACTTGTAATCAACAATTTCAATTCATTTACTTATGATTGTTTATATCCTTTTCTTGTTCTTATTATTTAATCCTAGGCAAAAGATTAGAAGCAATATATCAAGTCTTAGCTAATGATTATTAGAAATTAAACAGATGATCCAGCTAATGGTGTTTCAACAAGATTATTGGAAAGAGACAATGTTTTATATGTCACTTTCCTTTCAGCAATGTTGAACAAAACCAAAAGATTAATTTAACTTGAAGTCATCATCATATATACCTAATAAACTCCATTCATAGCAAAGATATTAATGAGATTTGTGAGGGTGAGATACAAACAGACCTTACCATCTATCCTATGAGACAGAAATGTTATTTCTAAAATATACCTCTGACACCAATGCAAACAATACAAGGTAGTAAATTAAACAAGATTAATCCTATGCAAACAAGAAACTACATACACAAAGGAAACTACCAATGACAAATAGTTCAAGAATACAAGAAAATTCTAAATCGTATACCAGAAACACATAGGACACAACAATGACAAAAAAATCATGATAAAAGAGCAAGATACAACATATATAATATCTTAGATATAACAATCATAAATTAGCACATATCTATAGGCACCCTAAGATGATATCCTACAAAGTCCTCTAAGTGTTTAGGGGAAGATCTAATCCCTTAAGACACAACTACAACACATTTATATCCTCCTAAGAGTCTTTAACCTTAATTCTATACTTTCATGATCTCCTATCTTAAACCATGTTTTTAGAGATATGCAACTATATCAAATCTTGTCTAATCCGCTCTATGCAATGAGTATTGCTGTATTTATCACATTACAATAAGCATTCCATGGACCTGTGTTTAAACGTCGTGTGTTGTTGAGATTGTATAATTATTGGGATGAATCATTAGTGAAAGGGAGTGACAAGAACTTTTTGTCTTGTGAACTCATAACGTTAATTGCATATTTATCCATTATCCTAATCGCACAATTTGTATTGATGATTTGCATCCACAAAATTCAAGTCATGATAGCTAGGTTCAATAATATGGACAGCTAGTATTCTTACTCTCTTAATCCTTTAAAGGTTGTATATACTTTTGTTTTACTTTTTATTTAGTACGACAATCATATTAGTTTTAATATACTAGGAGTTTCAAGGGTCTATATGATATTTGTAAAACACCATTGAAGCAATTGTGTGCAATAAAACTCTATAACTGCAATTTACAGTGACTAATTTACCACCATTGAAGCAATTGCTTCCAAAATCAACATCTTTAGTAAAAGAGAGGCCTTAAAAGAACCTATACTCTATACCCTTACTAATCAATTAAGAGTGATGGTTTTCATTGTGCAACCAAAAAAATTAGATAAGAAACACACATAAAGACTCAATATTTGTAGACTTTAAATCGAATTTGGGAAATGATGAAGATAAAAGTCGCCAAGACAGTGTCTCTCAAACAAAACAATGAACACAAAATGCGTAGTGGGCAAATTTCGACCCCTTAGATTTAGATATGATGGCCCTTAAATAAAGTCCTTAAATTCAACGGCCCTAAGCTAGGTCTTTTTTCATAGGAGTGTTGGGTCTAACTGATACAAATCATTGCAAGACGAGTTATGGTCATGTTTTGTAATTAGATTATCAAGTTAACTGATAAAAACATACCAAAGTAGATAATACATGTCTAGACAAGTATCATAGTTTGTTTTTCACCAAACCAGTCCAATTGCTTTTTGAATATTAAAATTAAACTTCGATAGTAGCTAAAGGTCGTTAGAAACTTTGGTGTCGATCTCAACTTATGGTCATTGGTGATCACTAGCAACTAATTAGGCGGTTCATACCAAATTGTTTGGTAGCAAAAGTGATCATACTACTGATGAGCAAGTCATTGATAGTAACAAAGTTACTATTGATATTGTTTCTACCGATGTAACTATCAATAGTTGATATTTATGTCAGTTATAAAGCAGTTGTCATGTTATTTCATAACGCTTATGATGATTAATTGCATCGGTTAACCCTTATATAATGGAATTATCTGGTTTGAATTTGACACGTATTCTCATATGGATTTCTCAGGGAAACCATACCTATTCTTTGAGAATAAACCTTCTTTGTTATCCGATTGAGAATTTCATATAAAGGTGAAATATTTTAATTTGAAAGTGATCCTACACAATCTAAAAAGTATCCAAGAAAAGTACAAAATTAAATAAAACACATGTATAGCACTATTAGTCGATTGAGCTTGAGAGAGAATAGACTGAAGCTGACATCTGGAACCTTAGGTTAAACTCCGCTTAGCTCGATGTGACTTCGTAGTGTAGCATACACGAGTTTAACTAGTGAAAGAATGATTCTAGCCTACTCCTACCCTCGAAAAACTCAAATAGTTAAACAAAAATGTCTCCCGTAACCAAATAATAATATATCAAATAACAAACTTAATTCAAAGAAATACATGAATTCTATAATAAAATATGAAAATAAGTAGAAAATATTTAATTCTTACAATAATATGCTTACATATACACACATACATATGCTTACATATACACACATACATATGCTTAAAGCTCAAAAAACTAAAGTGTAGCACTTATAAGGTCGAACTATGCTCATCAAGTATTTTGGTATACCTGAACTCTATAAAAATTCGACTCAAACAAGTTGAGCTAGTGAAATTCGACTCAATTTTAATCGGTTACAAAAGGTCTAAAATCATATATGCAAGCCAGTAAGTTTATTGAGTTCATATTCTTGGAGTACATCTTGCATAATCCACAAAGTCGACCATTTATTAGTCTAATAAACTAGATTTAAATGACAAAGAACTCTAGGAGCGAGGCGATTGTGATGAGTATGAAGATCAGCGAAAATTCTCTAGATCTAAAGTAATCTGAATACATGTGTATAGTATGCATCTTTAACCAGATAGATGTGTTGATTTGGATCAATGTGTCAGCTTTTGTAAAGATGGTTTTTTTCCTAGTTTGTCGTGTGTTTGTATTCAACTAGACGCTCATGTTCGACCCTTGAGCTGCAACTTCAGCTTGATTATCCAACGGCATGTACTGTGCCATAATGGCCCTTATCTCAGAATCCATGTATGTCTGCACAAAAGATTCACAAAGAAATCATAACAACACCATCCTAACTATCACAAGAGGTCTAGTGGTTCCCAAAAGGTGTTCCAAGAGAACCGAGTTTAAATGTTCCGTGAGTAAACATCTTAGATGACCATCATCGTTCAAAAAATACATAAATAAAAACACCATCCTAATTAAGATCTTGACAATCATTACTAGAAAACTAAGCATTTGCGACCACCTTTTTGTGGGACATCAATCGCAAAAGACTATTTACAACCGAAAAGGTAGCACATAAACCTCCACTGGTAATCTAGTTTTACGACTAAATTGCGACCGATGGTTATCTAACGACCAACTTTCTGGTCACAAAAATTTGCCTTATATTTTGCCGACTAACCAGTCATCAATTTTGCAACTATTTTTG
>JACVEC010000308.1:52500-56830 GCA_025215565.1 Flaveria ramosissima | reverse complement strand
TTCAAAACAACTAAAACATTAAAATTACCAATATCTCGGGTTGCCTCCCAAGTAGCGCTAAGTTTTAGGTCTTCAGCCAGACCGTACCTGTCACCACTCATGGTGGTCGAAAGTGGTGCTTGCCTTCTGAGAGTTCTATAACTGTTTGCTTTTGTTGATCTAGTGGGTTCCTAATGTCATCAAAACATGGACCGAACATCATTGTATCAACTTGAGCATTTTTAGGATCAAGTGGATCACTAACTTTTTCCTTCCATTTTGGCTTCTCATGCTTTATTTCCATCTTTATCACCGGATCTTTATTTTCTTTTGAATCTACAAACTCTTTCAAATCTACCTGCTTAGCCCTATCATACTAAAACCATTCTCAAAATTATGTATTCGCTTACATGTGAAATGTAGGGAGGAACACACACGTTAGTCACATTTGCATCAAAAAGTTTGTCATTAACAAAATAAGTGATTGACTTTGGAAAACACATCAAAACGTAACTTACAGGTTTCACATGTCATATCAATTGTTCCATCCCGACAGTTGATTTGAGCATTGGCAGTTGCCAAAAATGGTCGACCTAAAATAACTTTTTGTTGCTCGTTTGTTCTCACTGGTGCATAGTCAAGCACCATAAAGTCCACCGGGTAGTGGAAATCTCCCAACTTGATCATCACATCTTTTACCATCCCCCGAGGACGTTTGCAAGTCAAGTCAGCTAACACCATGGTGGTGTCAACCTCCTGTAAAGGGCCAAACTCATATTGATCATATAACGCACCAGGCAAGATACTAACACTTGCCCCATAATCCAAGAGGGCCTTTTTTATCTTGAACTTCCCACTTTGATTGGAATGACAGGTTCTCCTGGGTCATTCTCTTTTGCTGTATCGACTTCATTTTCCTTACCTGCAACTTGATTTGAAAAAGAAATAAAGTCGTTAGTGAAAATTTCAGAATTAGGAAGGATACTAACCGAATTAATGTGGACATTTTTCATGTTCTTTATGTTTGTCCCTTGATGTTGTGGATTCATGATCGTATCACTTGGTAGCTTCCCGGATCTTTCCTAAGAGCTGCCACTTCTTCTGCTAGTTGACCAACTTGCTTGGTCAAAGCCTCAACACTCTTGTCTCTCACTTCATTAGATTTCTTCATCTCCTTCATAAATTCCAGAAGTTCCTATTTGATGGCTCTGCAATTCCTCCCGATCCACCCTGGTCTTGATTATTTTGGTAGTTCCTCTGACCACCCCTGTTATAATTCCCCTGATTGTATTGACCACTTTGACCCATTGACCTGTTTTGATATTGCTGATGTGAATTACCTTGAAAGTTTGGTTCAATTGGTTATCTGGATTACCATATCTGAGGTTTGGGTGATTCCTCAAACCGGGGTGATAAGGTGTTATTATTGGTGTTGTTGTTGTATGGTCGCCTATCACCCTGCACATAATTCACTTCTTCCAACCCCTCATCAAACTCTGGACAATCTCTCGCCGTGTGTCCAGCTTCACCACATCCCTGACATATAACAAAAGAACTTGTAGCCTTTACTGTAGCCTTACCTGCTGACTGACCCAACCTTGAAGCTCTTCTATCCACATCATCAACCACATTCCTTGATCTCCTACGAGATTGAGCTTGTCTTTTTGAGTGTATACTCATCCGTTCCAGTAGCTCCCAGTCATCATCCTCAGTATTAGTCATGAAAGTTCCTGCACTTGTTGAATTCACATCTCGCACATCTTCAGCAGATAACCCATCATAAAAGGAAGAAATCAACTCCCATTGGGGAATGTCGTGATGTGGACAGGTTCTCAATAACTCCTTGAACCTTGTCCAAGCCTCATGAAATGGCTCATCTGGTTGCTGACTAAAGGTACGAATGGCAGTCCTGGCCTCACTTGTTTTCTGTGGTGTATAGTATTCCTCTAAGAACGCCTGCTGCATTTGCTCCCAAGTGTAAATGCTGGAAGCAGGTAGTGAATGGAACCATTTTCTTCGCATTTCCTTTCAATGTAAACTGGAATAGAACCAACATCACTTCCTCTGGTGTGAAACCTTGTGCCCCGATGGTCTCGCAGATGGCACTGAACTCATTAAGGTGCAGATAAGGTTCTTCTTTGGATACTCCATGAAACTCTGGAAGAATAGCCAAACTGTTGGATCTAATCTCAAATGACCTCCCTCTCACTTGCGGCCTGACTATGGGTGATGCAGCTCCAGCTATGGTGGGGCGAAAATGGCTATCAACCCCTTGAACTATAGCTTGGTGTGGTTGAAGCCCGGGTTTGGATTTGCCCGAGGGAACTCTTGCCTTCGACCTTGACCTCGGCCCAGGTTTGCCTTTGCTGCCTTGGTTGTTCATTCTGTCTATACCGACCTGGATTGTTATTGGGTTCATTGTGTTGCACCTCATCTTCAGCATATTCCTCTTCATACCCATCACTTCGTCCATCTATGTCATCATCCCAAGTATGGATACTCAGCCTGTCAAATCTATCCTCTTCCTCCTCGAACCTGTTACCCCCCTTTGTTGTCTTAGATTCTGTCTTGGAGGTCCATGTTGGTATGGGTTCTGCCTTGGTTGAGGATATGGATTTTGTCTTTGAGGTTGGCGGATTCTGGCCAATTGGGTTTTGTGTTTGTGGCTGCACATTTGGGTATGGTAATGGATCATTTGGTTGGTTTGGTGGAGGTTGATCAAGTGGTGGATGTGGCGGTTGGTCATCGGGTGGATTTTGGTTAAGTGGTGGTGGTGGGTTGTGTTCCATCTTGTACTCTTTGACTGCACTTGATGATTGGGTTTTTGCACGGGATTGTGCTCGATTTCTTCGAGCGGTCTTTTCAACTTCTGGGTCAAAAATTAATGGAGACTTATTCCTTGCGTACCGGGTATGCATGCACGGAGCTGTCACCTGCACACAACAAGCACACCTAGCGTAACAAACGAAAAAGAAAGTAAATAAAATAAACAAACTAAACTAAGAATCAAACGAAACACTTTGCGCACTAATTCCCCGGCAACGGCGCCATTTTGATATCGGTTTGTCAAGCCTAATCAAAAACAATTTATAACAATCCAAACTCACCTAAGATAGCTAGGGTAAGTCGGGTCGATCCACAGGGAATATGTGGAAAGTGTGGTTCAACTCGTAAAGTCTAAGGGTTTATTGAAAATACTTTTAACTTAATTAAATTGCAAAAAGTACTTAAATCAAAAAAAATTGATTGTAACTAATGGTGAGAGAAGTAATCCTCTCCGGGGTTCAGGTTTATGACTCAGGCTTGCTCTTTTAGTTTAACGGGTCACATAGACATAACCAAATTAACTCGTTTTAAGATAATGAATTGAATGAAACTGTGTCTACGCACTTATCCGAATCATACCCTACGTTTGTTTTACCCAATCCCATCCACAATTGACGTTTACAGATGTAAAGAAATCTGAAACATTCAAGAACAGAACAATTGAATTGAAGATAAAACACGTATTTTAGAATCGCAAAACGATTAATAATGTTACTCGGTTTAATTCACCGTGTTCAAACATTAAGATTAACAAAAAACAATCAAGAACAAGTCATAGTATAAACCTTACCACCCGGAGAAGATCACGGGTGGATTAGCCGGACATGGAAACGAAAAACAACTCAAAATCGAAAGTAAACATTGTATCTAACATTAAAGATTCAAACCGAATGATAAAAATAAGATCTTGAGCCTTGAAATCGCCTCCGGAAGCCTCCTAGATCGATTGGGGTCGTTCGGGAACCTTGGGGGCGGCTTAGAATGAAAAGTCTTCCTTAAACCCTAATTTTTGCGACTTATAAGTGATTTCAGCGCGTCATCTACCGTAGGTCAGCTTTCTGCCGTAAGTCAGGTTAGGGCCATTCTGTTTATTTTTGAACTGATGCACCGTAAGTCATGTTTCCGCCGTAAGTCATGGCCAATCAGCTTGTCCGATTCTTGTTTTCTTCGTAACTTCTTCGTTCGAACTCCGTTTTCCCCCCGTTTGCAGCCATGTTCTCGTAATTGAATCCTCTATCACCTCATCTATCATGATCTTCATTTATCAACCATATACATTCTTCAAAACACGTAAAATCATCGCCTTTAACCTTCAAAACACCAAATCATCGTAGTTAACTTATTCAACACAATACTTTATATATGAGCTCATTAAACACATTAAAGTTAACTATTTAATCATGATAAACATCGTTCCAATCCCCTTACATCACACCATTTTGATATCGTTTTTCAAGCCTAATCAAAAACAATTTATAACAATCCAAACTCACCTAAGATAGCTAGGGTAAGTCGGGTCGATCCA
>JACVEC010000308.1:0-20000 GCA_025215565.1 Flaveria ramosissima | reverse complement strand
CGAAATTAGAAAAAAATTTCTGGACAAACCGCCTTCGGCAGTTTGCCAGCTTGTAGATCTCCAAAAAATAGCCAACTTCAAAAAAAAAATGAACTCAATCGGAGGTGTTAGTAAAAAGTTATGAGGTTTTAAAGTTTTGTGTGTACAATCTCAATTGTTACCACGTAAGAGCCTTCTTTTTTATGTTCTTCAAAAACAACCCTTCATCTATAATTGCTCTACCATTCAATATGACAACTTTTTATAAACAGGTTTATAGTTTCTTGATGCTGGAGCTTGAAGATTTGTGAATACATAAACCTTGGGGTTTTTTAACGACGTGTAAAATTAAGGTTGGGAGCCATGATAAGTAACAACATTTCATGCTCTTTAGGAGTGTACTTAATAAATGATCCTGATTCCTTATATCAATAAACCTTCAATTGCCACCCCTTCTGAAGAGTAGTAAGAAATCAGCCATTCTCGCGAAAAAATAGCAAAGTTTGAACACCGCATTAGCATAATACATGAAGAGTCATTTCTCATTCTCTAAACATCAAAAAACGCTTCTTTAGGAGCCATCATCCGAAAAAAAACCTATTAACATCACACACTCTTCTTTAGATAATCTGACTAAGTTTAAGCATACGTCGGCTGAACTTCCAATCTCTCATTTAAAGGATTACGGAAGTAATTATAAACTTCTTTTTTAACTTTGACAGGTTTGGACACCCAAACTCCAACAATAAGCCCCAGAATACTATTAACATCCTTTCTTTTATTGATAGCACCATGTAAATACTTAGTATTCTCATCTCCCAACCTTGCCCATTTATTCCATGCACTTTAACTCACGCAAAGCCTTTCGAACCCAAGCGTCTGACCCCATGTCTTTATATCTGATGTGTATCTTACGGCCGAGCCTATGATTGAGTGTGTTCTATTTTCGATTCCTACCTTGACTAGAGATTCAATATTATACCCCCTACCCATAGGGTATCGCCGTTGTGGTTGCCTCACATGATCGACTCGACTGCGACTATATGTCAAGGAGAAAATTAAAAGGTTGGACGCGCGACAGAAGAACGACACAAGAGTGTACGAGGAGATGGAAGACTTGTGTCTTGATATGCAACGACGCAAGGATGGTCAGATAAACTACTGTTGGATCGTATTTATGAATTAACAAACCTTTTCTATGTCATTAAAAGTTTATAAATATGGAATCCAAGTTAACAACTTACTAACAAACATAAAAGGTTTCTTGTTGAGTTGATGGCTGAGGTGGTATTGGATGGGTGTGATCAGAAGACAATGCTTCATACCACTTTCTTCGGGCCTCATGAAGACCATACAAAGTTTTGTCAAGCATGTATACCCTGTAAATTCTTATAAAAAGCATATGCAAGGAAGACTGTAATGGCTTCAAGCCTTGCAACAACTGCAAAGACTTCATCATAGCCTTCAGCTATCAACCTTGCTTTGTTTCTGACAATGATACCTCTGTCAACTATGTTTTTTTCTTGAACAACCATCTTGTTCTAATTGGATATTGGCCTTCAAGAAGATCAACTAGATTCCAAACTTTTTGCTTTTTGAATTGCTGAAGTTCTTCTTGCATTTCAATCGAGCTATTGTCTTTAAATGCATCATTGATGTTAGGAGGAACCACTTGGGACATAAAATAAGAGAAAAGACAAACATTAGAAGCTCCACATTGACTTTTTGTGGTTCTTTCATCATTTTGATCTTCAAAAGCTAAATGAAAACCATCTTCATGAAGTTGATCTTCCGTAGAAGTAGGAATAACTTTCGCATGAGTTACAGGAATAACTTTCACATGACTTACATGATCTTTAGGGGTAGATTGGCAAATGGCATGTTTGTTGATACATGTATGTCCCTAGATCGTGATTTGTAATGTAATGAACTTGTCTATCTGATTTTGATGTAATTGTAATTGATTAATGAAATGATATGATTTGGTTGTTACTTATAATGTTTAATATTTCATTAATGAGTTGTGATTGAATTGATTGGGTTTATGAATGTTTGAATGAGTGCACATTAAGTTATATTAAATAGAACATTCAAACTTAACTTAATGAAGTTCTCATGCGAATGGCCCATGCGAATGGACCACACGCATGAATAACTTCATATGATTGACTAAATCGCACGACTGAACCAGGAGACTGGATCAGTCGTATGATTGACACATAAGATTGACTCAATCGCACGACTGAACACTCAGTCGTGCGAATGGATCAACCGCATGGTTCAATCGCACGACTGAACCATACTTATGGCCCAGTCGCACGATTGAACAATACTAACCTATAAATAGACCCAATTCGTGGGAAAACGTAAGTATTCATCCCATTACGACTCCAGACGTACCCTAGCCGTCCAGAAGCCTCCCAAATCGTTCTCCAAGTTCATAGAACACATCAGATCGGTTCCCAATCGATTTCCGACGTTGAAATCAATTCTTGATTGATTCATCGTGTGTTCTCACTGATTGGATCGCCAATCAAATAGGATTCCGCACTATTTGAGTTGGTTTAACACGCAATCACTCGGTATTTCGTTCAAATACCAGGTCCTAACAAGTGGTATCAGAGCTTTGGCTCTTGATTTCGTGTTGATTCAATCAAGATTGCATAAAAGTTTGTGTTTTTGCACGAAAAACGCAATCTTTTGCATCAAAAGTGATCTTGGACGTTCCCTGCTCATCAAAGTTCAGTTTCTACGAACTGAGACGATTTGGACTTGCAAAATTTCGAATTTTTACGGCTGAAACCCGTCAAACCTAGAAATTTTCGCAAAACAGCAGCTTCAGTCGCACGAGTGGCTCATTCGCACGACTAGACTCATTCGCAGTGCTCATTCGCACGACTGGACCTAGTCGCACCCTCATTCGCACGACTGAATCCTTTCATTCGCATAGCTCACACGAACCAGATTCATTCGCACGACTGAACTAATCGCCCTGTTCAGTCGCACGGTTGAACCAATCGCAGAGTTCATTCGCACGAGAGGACCATTCGCATTCTTCAGTCGCACCAGTTAAAGTTGATTTGATTAGACTCTAAGTTTAGTAACCATGGAAGATCAGATGTCAGCCTTTACTGCGGGGAAGGACTCGAGAATACAGAACCTGCTGCTGCTTGAGAGTGAGGTGGGTATTCACAATAAACCACCAAAGCTCTTGACTTTAGATGAGTTTCCTCGTTGGAAGCAACGTTTTGAGATCTACCTCAATGGAGTAGATCCTAATCTGTGGGAAGCTATCGAAGTAGGGTATAGTACACCGGTGGGAGCAGATGGAGTGAAACTAACGTTGAGTGGGATGACTGATGCTCAGAAAGTTAAGTATAATGCTGAGAAAAGAGTTTATGCTATGATAACTCAGTCGATCCCCAAAGATATATTTCACCAGTACTCAGAGAACAAGCAGTCCAAGAAACTGTGGGATGAGCTGTTTGCCAGCTTGTAGATCTCCAAAAAATAGCCAACTTCAAAAAAAAAATGAACTCAATCGGAGGTGTTAGTAAAAAGTTATGAGGTTTTAAAGTTTTGTGTGTACAATCTCAATTGTTACCACGTAAGAGCCTTCTTTTTTATGTTCTTCAAAAACAACCCTTCATCTATAATTGCTCTACCATTCAATATGACAACTTTTTATAAACAGGTTTATAGTTTCTTGATGCTGGAGCTTGAAGATTTGTGAATACATAAACCTTGGGGTTTTTTAACGACGTGTAAAATTAAGGTTGGGAGCCATGATAAGTAACAACATTTCATGCTCTTTAGGAGTGTACTTAATAAATGATCCTGATTCCTTATATCAATAAACCTTCAATTGCCACCCCTTCTGAAGAGTAGTAAGAAATCAGCCATTCTCGCGAAAAAATAGCAAAGTTTGAACACCGCATTAGCATAATACATGAAGAGTCATTTCTCATTCTCTAAACATCAAAAAACGCTTCTTTAGGAGCCATCATCCGAAAAAAAACCTATTAACATCACACACTCTTCTTTAGATAATCTGACTAAGTTTAAGCATACGTCGGCTGAACTTCCAATCTCTCATTTAAAGGATTACGGAAGTAATTATAAACTTCTTTTTTAACTTTGACAGGTTTGGACACCCAAACTCCAACAATAAGCCCCAGAATACTATTAACATCCTTTCTTTTATTGATAGCACCATGTAAATACTTAGTATTCTCATCTCCCAACCTTGCCCATTTATTCCATGCACTTTAACTCACGCAAAGCCTTTCGAACCCAAGCGTCTGACCCCATGTCTTTATATCTGATGTGTATCTTACGGCCGAGCCTATGATTGAGTGTGTTCTATTTTCGATTCCTACCTTGACTAGAGATTCAATATTATACCCCCTACCCATAGGGTATCGCCGTTGTGGTTGCCTCACATGATCGACTCGACTGCGACTATATGTCAAGGAGAAAATTAAAAGGTTGGACGCGCGACAGAAGAACGACACAAGAGTGTACGAGGAGATGGAAGACTTGTGTCTTGATATGCAACGACGCAAGGATGGTCAGATAAACTACTGTTGGATCGTATTTATGAATTAACAAACCTTTTCTATGTCATTAAAAGTTTATAAATATGGAATCCAAGTTAACAACTTACTAACAAACATAAAAGGTTTCTTGTTGAGTTGATGGCTGAGGTGGTATTGGATGGGTGTGATCAGAAGACAATGCTTCATACCACTTTCTTCGGGCCTCATGAAGACCATACAAAGTTTTGTCAAGCATGTATACCCTGTAAATTCTTATAAAAAGCATATGCAAGGAAGACTGTAATGGCTTCAAGCCTTGCAACAACTGCAAAGACTTCATCATAGCCTTCAGCTATCAACCTTGCTTTGTTTCTGACAATGATACCTCTGTCAACTATGTTTTTTTCTTGAACAACCATCTTGTTCTAATTGGATATTGGCCTTCAAGAAGATCAACTAGATTCCAAACTTTTTGCTTTTTGAATTGCTGAAGTTCTTCTTGCATTTCAATCGAGCTATTGTCTTTAAATGCATCATTGATGTTAGGAGGAACCACTTGGGACATAAAATAAGAGAAAAGACAAACATTAGAAGCTCCACATTGACTTTTTGTGGTTCTTTCATCATTTTGATCTTCAAAAGCTAAATGAAAACCATCTTCATGAAGTTGATCTTCCGTAGAAGTAGGAATAACTTTCGCATGAGTTACAGGAATAACTTTCACATGACTTACATGATCTTTAGGGGTAGATTGGCAAATGGCATGTTTGTTGATACATGTATGTCCCTAGATCGTGATTTGTAATGTAATGAACTTGTCTATCTGATTTTGATGTAATTGTAATTGATTAATGAAATGATATGATTTGGTTGTTACTTATAATGTTTAATATTTCATTAATGAGTTGTGATTGAATTGATTGGGTTTATGAATGTTTGAATGAGTGCACATTAAGTTATATTAAATAGAACATTCAAACTTAACTTAATGAAGTTCTCATGCGAATGGCCCATGCGAATGGACCACACGCATGAATAACTTCATATGATTGACTAAATCGCACGACTGAACCAGGAGACTGGATCAGTCGTATGATTGACACATAAGATTGACTCAATCGCACGACTGAACACTCAGTCGTGCGAATGGATCAACCGCATGGTTCAATCGCACGACTGAACCATACTTATGGCCCAGTCGCACGATTGAACAATACTAACCTATAAATAGACCCAATTCGTGGGAAAACGTAAGTATTCATCCCATTACGACTCCAGACGTACCCTAGCCGTCCAGAAGCCTCCCAAATCGTTCTCCAAGTTCATAGAACACATCAGATCGGTTCCCAATCGATTTCCGACGTTGAAATCAATTCTTGATTGATTCATCGTGTGTTCTCACTGATTGGATCGCCAATCAAATAGGATTCCGCACTATTTGAGTTGGTTTAACACGCAATCACTCGGTATTTCGTTCAAATACCAGGTCCTAACAAGTGGTATCAGAGCTTTGGCTCTTGATTTCGTGTTGATTCAATCAAGATTGCATAAAAGTTTGTGTTTTTGCACGAAAAACGCAATCTTTTGCATCAAAAGTGATCTTGGACGTTCCCTGCTCATCAAAGTTCAGTTTCTACGAACTGAGACGATTTGGACTTGCAAAATTTCGAATTTTTACGGCTGAAACCCGTCAAACCTAGAAATTTTCGCAAAACAGCAGCTTCAGTCGCACGAGTGGCTCATTCGCACGACTAGACTCATTCGCAGTGCTCATTCGCACGACTGGACCTAGTCGCACCCTCATTCGCACGACTGAATCCTTTCATTCGCATAGCTCACACGAACCAGATTCATTCGCACGACTGAACTAATCGCCCTGTTCAGTCGCACGGTTGAACCAATCGCAGAGTTCATTCGCACGAGAGGACCATTCGCATTCTTCAGTCGCACCAGTTAAAGTTGATTTGATTAGACTCTAAGTTTAGTAACCATGGAAGATCAGATGTCAGCCTTTACTGCGGGGAAGGACTCGAGAATACAGAACCTGCTGCTGCTTGAGAGTGAGGTGGGTATTCACAATAAACCACCAAAGCTCTTGACTTTAGATGAGTTTCCTCGTTGGAAGCAACGTTTTGAGATCTACCTCAATGGAGTAGATCCTAATCTGTGGGAAGCTATCGAAGTAGGGTATAGTACACCGGTGGGAGCAGATGGAGTGAAACTAACGTTGAGTGGGATGACTGATGCTCAGAAAGTTAAGTATAATGCTGAGAAAAGAGTTTATGCTATGATAACTCAGTCGATCCCCAAAGATATATTTCACCAGTACTCAGAGAACAAGCAGTCCAAGAAACTGTGGGATGAGCTGTTTGCCAGCTTGTAGATCTCCAAAAAATAGCCAACTTCAAAAAAAAAATGAACTCAATCGGAGGTGTTAGTAAAAAGTTATGAGGTTTTAAAGTTTTGTGTGTACAATCTCAATTGTTACCACGTAAGAGCCTTCTTTTTTATGTTCTTCAAAAACAACCCTTCATCTATAATTGCTCTACCATTCAATATGACAACTTTTTATAAACAGGTTTATAGTTTCTTGATGCTGGAGCTTGAAGATTTGTGAATACATAAACCTTGGGGTTTTTTAACGACGTGTAAAATTAAGGTTGGGAGCCATGATAAGTAACAACATTTCATGCTCTTTAGGAGTGTACTTAATAAATGATCCTGATTCCTTATATCAATAAACCTTCAATTGCCACCCCTTCTGAAGAGTAGTAAGAAATCAGCCATTCTCGCGAAAAAATAGCAAAGTTTGAACACCGCATTAGCATAATACATGAAGAGTCATTTCTCATTCTCTAAACATCAAAAAACGCTTCTTTAGGAGCCATCATCCGAAAAAAAACCTATTAACATCACACACTCTTCTTTAGATAATCTGACTAAGTTTAAGCATACGTCGGCTGAACTTCCAATCTCTCATTTAAAGGATTACGGAAGTAATTATAAACTTCTTTTTTAACTTTGACAGGTTTGGACACCCAAACTCCAACAATAAGCCCCAGAATACTATTAACATCCTTTCTTTTATTGATAGCACCATGTAAATACTTAGTATTCTCATCTCCCAACCTTGCCCATTTATTCCATGCACTTTAACTCACGCAAAGCCTTTCGAACCCAAGCGTCTGACCCCATGTCTTTATATCTGATGTGTATCTTACGGCCGAGCCTATGATTGAGTGTGTTCTATTTTCGATTCCTACCTTGACTAGAGATTCAATATTATACCCCCTACCCATAGGGTATCGCCGTTGTGGTTGCCTCACATGATCGACTCGACTGCGACTATATGTCAAGGAGAAAATTAAAAGGTTGGACGCGCGACAGAAGAACGACACAAGAGTGTACGAGGAGATGGAAGACTTGTGTCTTGATATGCAACGACGCAAGGATGGTCAGATAAACTACTGTTGGATCGTATTTATGAATTAACAAACCTTTTCTATGTCATTAAAAGTTTATAAATATGGAATCCAAGTTAACAACTTACTAACAAACATAAAAGGTTTCTTGTTGAGTTGATGGCTGAGGTGGTATTGGATGGGTGTGATCAGAAGACAATGCTTCATACCACTTTCTTCGGGCCTCATGAAGACCATACAAAGTTTTGTCAAGCATGTATACCCTGTAAATTCTTATAAAAAGCATATGCAAGGAAGACTGTAATGGCTTCAAGCCTTGCAACAACTGCAAAGACTTCATCATAGCCTTCAGCTATCAACCTTGCTTTGTTTCTGACAATGATACCTCTGTCAACTATGTTTTTTTCTTGAACAACCATCTTGTTCTAATTGGATATTGGCCTTCAAGAAGATCAACTAGATTCCAAACTTTTTGCTTTTTGAATTGCTGAAGTTCTTCTTGCATTTCAATCGAGCTATTGTCTTTAAATGCATCATTGATGTTAGGAGGAACCACTTGGGACATAAAATAAGAGAAAAGACAAACATTAGAAGCTCCACATTGACTTTTTGTGGTTCTTTCATCATTTTGATCTTCAAAAGCTAAATGAAAACCATCTTCATGAAGTTGATCTTCCGTAGAAGTAGGAATAACTTTCGCATGAGTTACAGGAATAACTTTCACATGACTTACATGATCTTTAGGGGTAGATTGGCAAATGGCATGTTTGTTGATACATGTATGTCCCTAGATCGTGATTTGTAATGTAATGAACTTGTCTATCTGATTTTGATGTAATTGTAATTGATTAATGAAATGATATGATTTGGTTGTTACTTATAATGTTTAATATTTCATTAATGAGTTGTGATTGAATTGATTGGGTTTATGAATGTTTGAATGAGTGCACATTAAGTTATATTAAATAGAACATTCAAACTTAACTTAATGAAGTTCTCATGCGAATGGCCCATGCGAATGGACCACACGCATGAATAACTTCATATGATTGACTAAATCGCACGACTGAACCAGGAGACTGGATCAGTCGTATGATTGACACATAAGATTGACTCAATCGCACGACTGAACACTCAGTCGTGCGAATGGATCAACCGCATGGTTCAATCGCACGACTGAACCATACTTATGGCCCAGTCGCACGATTGAACAATACTAACCTATAAATAGACCCAATTCGTGGGAAAACGTAAGTATTCATCCCATTACGACTCCAGACGTACCCTAGCCGTCCAGAAGCCTCCCAAATCGTTCTCCAAGTTCATAGAACACATCAGATCGGTTCCCAATCGATTTCCGACGTTGAAATCAATTCTTGATTGATTCATCGTGTGTTCTCACTGATTGGATCGCCAATCAAATAGGATTCCGCACTATTTGAGTTGGTTTAACACGCAATCACTCGGTATTTCGTTCAAATACCAGGTCCTAACAAGTGGTATCAGAGCTTTGGCTCTTGATTTCGTGTTGATTCAATCAAGATTGCATAAAAGTTTGTGTTTTTGCACGAAAAACGCAATCTTTTGCATCAAAAGTGATCTTGGACGTTCCCTGCTCATCAAAGTTCAGTTTCTACGAACTGAGACGATTTGGACTTGCAAAATTTCGAATTTTTACGGCTGAAACCCGTCAAACCTAGAAATTTTCGCAAAACAGCAGCTTCAGTCGCACGAGTGGCTCATTCGCACGACTAGACTCATTCGCAGTGCTCATTCGCACGACTGGACCTAGTCGCACCCTCATTCGCACGACTGAATCCTTTCATTCGCATAGCTCACACGAACCAGATTCATTCGCACGACTGAACTAATCGCCCTGTTCAGTCGCACGGTTGAACCAATCGCAGAGTTCATTCGCACGAGAGGACCATTCGCATTCTTCAGTCGCACCAGTTAAAGTTGATTTGATTAGACTCTAAGTTTAGTAACCATGGAAGATCAGATGTCAGCCTTTACTGCGGGGAAGGACTCGAGAATACAGAACCTGCTGCTGCTTGAGAGTGAGGTGGGTATTCACAATAAACCACCAAAGCTCTTGACTTTAGATGAGTTTCCTCGTTGGAAGCAACGTTTTGAGATCTACCTCAATGGAGTAGATCCTAATCTGTGGGAAGCTATCGAAGTAGGGTATAGTACACCGGTGGGAGCAGATGGAGTGAAACTAACGTTGAGTGGGATGACTGATGCTCAGAAAGTTAAGTATAATGCTGAGAAAAGAGTTTATGCTATGATAACTCAGTCGATCCCCAAAGATATATTTCACCAGTACTCAGAGAACAAGCAGTCCAAGAAACTGTGGGATGAGCTGTTTGCCAGCTTGTAGATCTCCAAAAAATAGCCAACTTCAAAAAAAAAATGAACTCAATCGGAGGTGTTAGTAAAAAGTTATGAGGTTTTAAAGTTTTGTGTGTACAATCTCAATTGTTACCACGTAAGAGCCTTCTTTTTTATGTTCTTCAAAAACAACCCTTCATCTATAATTGCTCTACCATTCAATATGACAACTTTTTATAAACAGGTTTATAGTTTCTTGATGCTGGAGCTTGAAGATTTGTGAATACATAAACCTTGGGGTTTTTTAACGACGTGTAAAATTAAGGTTGGGAGCCATGATAAGTAACAACATTTCATGCTCTTTAGGAGTGTACTTAATAAATGATCCTGATTCCTTATATCAATAAACCTTCAATTGCCACCCCTTCTGAAGAGTAGTAAGAAATCAGCCATTCTCGCGAAAAAATAGCAAAGTTTGAACACCGCATTAGCATAATACATGAAGAGTCATTTCTCATTCTCTAAACATCAAAAAACGCTTCTTTAGGAGCCATCATCCGAAAAAAAACCTATTAACATCACACACTCTTCTTTAGATAATCTGACTAAGTTTAAGCATACGTCGGCTGAACTTCCAATCTCTCATTTAAAGGATTACGGAAGTAATTATAAACTTCTTTTTTAACTTTGACAGGTTTGGACACCCAAACTCCAACAATAAGCCCCAGAATACTATTAACATCCTTTCTTTTATTGATAGCACCATGTAAATACTTAGTATTCTCATCTCCCAACCTTGCCCATTTATTCCATGCACTTTAACTCACGCAAAGCCTTTCGAACCCAAGCGTCTGACCCCATGTCTTTATATCTGATGTGTATCTTACGGCCGAGCCTATGATTGAGTGTGTTCTATTTTCGATTCCTACCTTGACTAGAGATTCAATATTATACCCCCTACCCATAGGGTATCGCCGTTGTGGTTGCCTCACATGATCGACTCGACTGCGACTATATGTCAAGGAGAAAATTAAAAGGTTGGACGCGCGACAGAAGAACGACACAAGAGTGTACGAGGAGATGGAAGACTTGTGTCTTGATATGCAACGACGCAAGGATGGTCAGATAAACTACTGTTGGATCGTATTTATGAATTAACAAACCTTTTCTATGTCATTAAAAGTTTATAAATATGGAATCCAAGTTAACAACTTACTAACAAACATAAAAGGTTTCTTGTTGAGTTGATGGCTGAGGTGGTATTGGATGGGTGTGATCAGAAGACAATGCTTCATACCACTTTCTTCGGGCCTCATGAAGACCATACAAAGTTTTGTCAAGCATGTATACCCTGTAAATTCTTATAAAAAGCATATGCAAGGAAGACTGTAATGGCTTCAAGCCTTGCAACAACTGCAAAGACTTCATCATAGCCTTCAGCTATCAACCTTGCTTTGTTTCTGACAATGATACCTCTGTCAACTATGTTTTTTTCTTGAACAACCATCTTGTTCTAATTGGATATTGGCCTTCAAGAAGATCAACTAGATTCCAAACTTTTTGCTTTTTGAATTGCTGAAGTTCTTCTTGCATTTCAATCGAGCTATTGTCTTTAAATGCATCATTGATGTTAGGAGGAACCACTTGGGACATAAAATAAGAGAAAAGACAAACATTAGAAGCTCCACATTGACTTTTTGTGGTTCTTTCATCATTTTGATCTTCAAAAGCTAAATGAAAACCATCTTCATGAAGTTGATCTTCCGTAGAAGTAGGAATAACTTTCGCATGAGTTACAGGAATAACTTTCACATGACTTACATGATCTTTAGGGGTAGATTGGCAAATGGCATGTTTGTTGATACATGTATGTCCCTAGATCGTGATTTGTAATGTAATGAACTTGTCTATCTGATTTTGATGTAATTGTAATTGATTAATGAAATGATATGATTTGGTTGTTACTTATAATGTTTAATATTTCATTAATGAGTTGTGATTGAATTGATTGGGTTTATGAATGTTTGAATGAGTGCACATTAAGTTATATTAAATAGAACATTCAAACTTAACTTAATGAAGTTCTCATGCGAATGGCCCATGCGAATGGACCACACGCATGAATAACTTCATATGATTGACTAAATCGCACGACTGAACCAGGAGACTGGATCAGTCGTATGATTGACACATAAGATTGACTCAATCGCACGACTGAACACTCAGTCGTGCGAATGGATCAACCGCATGGTTCAATCGCACGACTGAACCATACTTATGGCCCAGTCGCACGATTGAACAATACTAACCTATAAATAGACCCAATTCGTGGGAAAACGTAAGTATTCATCCCATTACGACTCCAGACGTACCCTAGCCGTCCAGAAGCCTCCCAAATCGTTCTCCAAGTTCATAGAACACATCAGATCGGTTCCCAATCGATTTCCGACGTTGAAATCAATTCTTGATTGATTCATCGTGTGTTCTCACTGATTGGATCGCCAATCAAATAGGATTCCGCACTATTTGAGTTGGTTTAACACGCAATCACTCGGTATTTCGTTCAAATACCAGGTCCTAACAAGTGGTATCAGAGCTTTGGCTCTTGATTTCGTGTTGATTCAATCAAGATTGCATAAAAGTTTGTGTTTTTGCACGAAAAACGCAATCTTTTGCATCAAAAGTGATCTTGGACGTTCCCTGCTCATCAAAGTTCAGTTTCTACGAACTGAGACGATTTGGACTTGCAAAATTTCGAATTTTTACGGCTGAAACCCGTCAAACCTAGAAATTTTCGCAAAACAGCAGCTTCAGTCGCACGAGTGGCTCATTCGCACGACTAGACTCATTCGCAGTGCTCATTCGCACGACTGGACCTAGTCGCACCCTCATTCGCACGACTGAATCCTTTCATTCGCATAGCTCACACGAACCAGATTCATTCGCACGACTGAACTAATCGCCCTGTTCAGTCGCACGGTTGAACCAATCGCAGAGTTCATTCGCACGAGAGGACCATTCGCATTCTTCAGTCGCACCAGTTAAAGTTGATTTGATTAGACTCTAAGTTTAGTAACCATGGAAGATCAGATGTCAGCCTTTACTGCGGGGAAGGACTCGAGAATACAGAACCTGCTGCTGCTTGAGAGTGAGGTGGGTATTCACAATAAACCACCAAAGCTCTTGACTTTAGATGAGTTTCCTCGTTGGAAGCAACGTTTTGAGATCTACCTCAATGGAGTAGATCCTAATCTGTGGGAAGCTATCGAAGTAGGGTATAGTACACCGGTGGGAGCAGATGGAGTGAAACTAACGTTGAGTGGGATGACTGATGCTCAGAAAGTTAAGTATAATGCTGAGAAAAGAGTTTATGCTATGATAACTCAGTCGATCCCCAAAGATATATTTCACCAGTACTCAGAGAACAAGCAGTCCAAGAAACTGTGGGATGAGCTGTTTGCCAGCTTGTAGATCTCCAAAAAATAGCCAACTTCAAAAAAAAAATGAACTCAATCGGAGGTGTTAGTAAAAAGTTATGAGGTTTTAAAGTTTTGTGTGTACAATCTCAATTGTTACCACGTAAGAGCCTTCTTTTTTATGTTCTTCAAAAACAACCCTTCATCTATAATTGCTCTACCATTCAATATGACAACTTTTTATAAACAGGTTTATAGTTTCTTGATGCTGGAGCTTGAAGATTTGTGAATACATAAACCTTGGGGTTTTTTAACGACGTGTAAAATTAAGGTTGGGAGCCATGATAAGTAACAACATTTCATGCTCTTTAGGAGTGTACTTAATAAATGATCCTGATTCCTTATATCAATAAACCTTCAATTGCCACCCCTTCTGAAGAGTAGTAAGAAATCAGCCATTCTCGCGAAAAAATAGCAAAGTTTGAACACCGCATTAGCATAATACATGAAGAGTCATTTCTCATTCTCTAAACATCAAAAAACGCTTCTTTAGGAGCCATCATCCGAAAAAAAACCTATTAACATCACACACTCTTCTTTAGATAATCTGACTAAGTTTAAGCATACGTCGGCTGAACTTCCAATCTCTCATTTAAAGGATTACGGAAGTAATTATAAACTTCTTTTTTAACTTTGACAGGTTTGGACACCCAAACTCCAACAATAAGCCCCAGAATACTATTAACATCCTTTCTTTTATTGATAGCACCATGTAAATACTTAGTATTCTCATCTCCCAACCTTGCCCATTTATTCCATGCACTTTAACTCACGCAAAGCCTTTCGAACCCAAGCGTCTGACCCCATGTCTTTATATCTGATGTGTATCTTACGGCCGAGCCTATGATTGAGTGTGTTCTATTTTCGATTCCTACCTTGACTAGAGATTCAATATTATACCCCCTACCCATAGGGTATCGCCGTTGTGGTTGCCTCACATGATCGACTCGACTGCGACTATATGTCAAGGAGAAAATTAAAAGGTTGGACGCGCGACAGAAGAACGACACAAGAGTGTACGAGGAGATGGAAGACTTGTGTCTTGATATGCAACGACGCAAGGATGGTCAGATAAACTACTGTTGGATCGTATTTATGAATTAACAAACCTTTTCTATGTCATTAAAAGTTTATAAATATGGAATCCAAGTTAACAACTTACTAACAAACATAAAAGGTTTCTTGTTGAGTTGATGGCTGAGGTGGTATTGGATGGGTGTGATCAGAAGACAATGCTTCATACCACTTTCTTCGGGCCTCATGAAGACCATACAAAGTTTTGTCAAGCATGTATACCCTGTAAATTCTTATAAAAAGCATATGCAAGGAAGACTGTAATGGCTTCAAGCCTTGCAACAACTGCAAAGACTTCATCATAGCCTTCAGCTATCAACCTTGCTTTGTTTCTGACAATGATACCTCTGTCAACTATGTTTTTTTCTTGAACAACCATCTTGTTCTAATTGGATATTGGCCTTCAAGAAGATCAACTAGATTCCAAACTTTTTGCTTTTTGAATTGCTGAAGTTCTTCTTGCATTTCAATCGAGCTATTGTCTTTAAATGCATCATTGATGTTAGGAGGAACCACTTGGGACATAAAATAAGAGAAAAGACAAACATTAGAAGCTCCACATTGACTTTTTGTGGTTCTTTCATCATTTTGATCTTCAAAAGCTAAATGAAAACCATCTTCATGAAGTTGATCTTCCGTAGAAGTAGGAATAACTTTCGCATGAGTTACAGGAATAACTTTCACATGACTTACATGATCTTTAGGGGTAGATTGGCAAATGGCATGTTTGTTGATACATGTATGTCCCTAGATCGTGATTTGTAATGTAATGAACTTGTCTATCTGATTTTGATGTAATTGTAATTGATTAATGAAATGATATGATTTGGTTGTTACTTATAATGTTTAATATTTCATTAATGAGTTGTGATTGAATTGATTGGGTTTATGAATGTTTGAATGAGTGCACATTAAGTTATATTAAATAGAACATTCAAACTTAACTTAATGAAGTTCTCATGCGAATGGCCCATGCGAATGGACCACACGCATGAATAACTTCATATGATTGACTAAATCGCACGACTGAACCAGGAGACTGGATCAGTCGTATGATTGACACATAAGATTGACTCAATCGCACGACTGAACACTCAGTCGTGCGAATGGATCAACCGCATGGTTCAATCGCACGACTGAACCATACTTATGGCCCAGTCGCACGATTGAACAATACTAACCTATAAATAGACCCAATTCGTGGGAAAACGTAAGTATTCATCCCATTACGACTCCAGACGTACCCTAGCCGTCCAGAAGCCTCCCAAATCGTTCTCCAAGTTCATAGAACACATCAGATCGGTTCCCAATCGATTTCCGACGTTGAAATCAATTCTTGATTGATTCATCGTGTGTTCTCACTGATTGGATCGCCAATCAAATAGGATTCCGCACTATTTGAGTTGGTTTAACACGCAATCACTCGGTATTTCGTTCAAATACCAGGTCCTAACAAGTGGTATCAGAGCTTTGGCTCTTGATTTCGTGTTGATTCAATCAAGATTGCATAAAAGTTTGTGTTTTTGCACGAAAAACGCAATCTTTTGCATCAAAAGTGATCTTGGACGTTCCCTGCTCATCAAAGTTCAGTTTCTACGAACTGAGACGATTTGGACTTGCAAAATTTCGAATTTTTACGGCTGAAACCCGTCAAACCTAGAAATTTTCGCAAAACAGCAGCTTCAGTCGCACGAGTGGCTCATTCGCACGACTAGACTCATTCGCAGTGCTCATTCGCACGACTGGACCTAGTCGCACCCTCATTCGCACGACTGAATCCTTTCATTCGCATAGCTCACACGAACCAGATTCATTCGCACGACTGAACTAATCGCCCTGTTCAGTCGCACGGTTGAACCAATCGCAGAGTTCATTCGCACGAGAGGACCATTCGCATTCTTCAGTCGCACCAGTTAAAGTTGATTTGATTAGACTCTAAGTTTAGTAACCATGGAAGATCAGATGTCAGCCTTTACTGCGGGGAAGGACTCGAGAATACAGAACCTGCTGCTGCTTGAGAGTGAGGTGGGTATTCACAATAAACCACCAAAGCTCTTGACTTTAGATGAGTTTCCTCGTTGGAAGCAACGTTTTGAGATCTACCTCAATGGAGTAGATCCTAATCTGTGGGAAGCTATCGAAGTAGGGTATAGTACACCGGTGGGAGCAGATGGAGTGAAACTAACGTTGAGTGGGATGACTGATGCTCAGAAAGTTAAGTATAATGCTGAGAAAAGAGTTTATGCTATGATAACTCAGTCGATCCCAAAGATATATTTCACCAGTACTCAGAGAACAAGCAGTCCAAGAAACTGTGGGATGAGCTGTTTGCCAGCTTGTAGATCTCCAAAAAATAGCCAACTTCAAAAAAAAAATGAACTCAATCGGAGGTGTTAGTAAAAAGTTATGAGGTTTTAAAGTTTTGTGTGTACAATCTCAATTGTTACCACGTAAGAGCCTTCTTTTTTATGTTCTTCAAAAACAACCCTTCATCTATAATTGCTCTACCATTCAATATGACAACTTTTTATAAACAGGTTTATAGTTTCTTGATGCTGGAGCTTGAAGATTTGTGAATACATAAACCTTGGGGTTTTTTAACGACGTGTAAAATTAAGGTTGGGAGCCATGATAAGTAACAACATTTCATGCTCTTTAGGAGTGTACTTAATAAATGATCCTGATTCCTTATATCAATAAACCTTCAATTGCCACCCCTTCTGAAGAGTAGTAAGAAATCAGCCATTCTCGCGAAAAAATAGCAAAGTTTGAACACCGCATTAGCATAATACATGAAGAGTCATTTCTCATTCTCTAAACATCAAAAAACGCTTCTTTAGGAGCCATCATCCGAAAAAAAACCTATTAACATCACACACTCTTCTTTAGATAATCTGACTAAGTTTAAGCATACGTCGGCTGAACTTCCAATCTCTCATTTAAAGGATTACGGAAGTAATTATAAACTTCTTTTTTAACTTTGACAGGTTTGGACACCCAAACTCCAACAATAAGCCCCAGAATACTATTAACATCCTTTCTTTTATTGATAGCACCATGTAAATACTTAGTATTCTCATCTCCCAACCTTGCCCATTTATTCCATGCACTTTAACTCACGCAAAGCCTTTCGAACCCAAGCGTCTGACCCCATGTCTTTATATCTGATGTGTATCTTACGGCCGAGCCTATGATTGAGTGTGTTCTATTTTCGATTCCTACCTTGACTAGAGATTCAATATTATACCCCCTACCCATAGGGTATCGCCGTTGTGGTTGCCTCACATGATCGACTCGACTGCGACTATATGTCAAGGAGAAAATTAAAAGGTTGGACGCGCGACAGAAGAACGACACAAGAGTGTACGAGGAGATGGAAGACTTGTGTCTTGATATGCAACGACGCAAGGATGGTCAGATAAACTACTGTTGGATCGTATTTATGAATTAACAAACCTTTTCTATGTCATTAAAAGTTTATAAATATGGAATCCAAGTTAACAACTTACTAACAAACATAAAAGGTTTCTTGTTGAGTTGATGGCTGAGGTGGTATTGGATGGGTGTGATCAGAAGACAATGCTTCATACCACTTTCTTCGGGCCTCATGAAGACCATACAAAGTTTTGTCAAGCATGTATACCCTGTAAATTCTTATAAAAAGCATATGCAAGGAAGACTGTAATGGCTTCAAGCCTTGCAACAACTGCAAAGACTTCATCATAGCCTTCAGCTATCAACCTTGCTTTGTTTCTGACAATGATACCTCTGTCAACTATGTTTTTTTCTTGAACAACCATCTTGTTCTAATTGGATATTGGCCTTCAAGAAGATCAACTAGATTCCAAACTTTTTGCTTTTTGAATTGCTGAAGTTCTTCTTGCATTTCAATCGAGCTATTGTCTTTAAATGCATCATTGATGTTAGGAGGAACCACTTGGGACATAAATAAGAGAAAAGACAAACATTAGAAGCTCCACATTGACTTTTTGTGGTTCTTTCATCATTTTGATCTTCAAAAGCTAAATGAAAACCATCTTCATGAAGTTGATCTTCCGTAGAAGTAGGAATAACTTTCGCATGAGTTACAGGAATAACTTTCACATGACTTACATGATCTTTAGGGGTAGATTGGCAAATGGCATGTTTGTTGATACATGTATGTCCCTAGATCGTGATTTGTAATGTAATGAACTTGTCTATCTGATTTTGATGTAATTGTAATTGATTAATGAAATGATATGATTTGGTTGTTACTTATAATGTTTAATATTTCATTAATGAGTTGTGATTGAATTGATTGGGTTTATGAATGTTTGAATGAGTGCACATTAAGTTATATTAAATAGAACATTCAAACTTAACTTAATGAAGTTCTCATGCGAATGGCCCATGCGAATGGACCACACGCATGAATAACTTCATATGATTGACTCAATCGCACGACTGAACCAGGAGACTGGATCAGTCGTATGATTGACACATAAGATTGACTCAATCGCACGACTGAACACTCAGTCGTGCGAATGGATCAACCGCATGGTTCAATCGCACGACTGAACCATACTTATGGCCCAGTCGCACGATTGAACAATACTAACCTATAAATAGACCCAATTCGTGGGAAAACGTAAGTATTCATCCCATTACGACTCCAGACGTACCCTAGCCGTCCAGAAGCCTCCCAAATCGTTCTCCAAGTTCATAGAACACATCAGATCGGTTCCCAATCGATTTCCGACGTTGAAATCAATTCTTGATTGATTCATCGTGTGTTCTCACTGATTGGATCGCCAATCAAATAGGATTCCGCACTATTTGAGTTGGTTTAACACGCAATCACTCGGTATTTCGTTCAAATACCAGGTCCTAACAAGTGGTATCAGAGCTTTGGCTCTTGATTTCGTGTTGATTCAATCAAGATTGCATAAAAGTTTGTGTTTTTGCACGAAAAACGCAATCTTTTGCATCAAAAGTGATCTTGGACGTTCCCTGCTCATCAAAGTTCAGTTTCTACGAACTGAGACGATTTGGACTTGCAAAATTTCGAATTTTTACGGCTGAAACCCGTCAAACCTAGAAATTTTCGCAAAACAGCAGCTTCAGTCGCACGAGTGGCTCATTCGCACGACTAGACTCATTCGCAGTGCTCATTCGCACGACTGGACCTAGTCGCA
>JACVEC010000307.1:0-36275 GCA_025215565.1 Flaveria ramosissima | reverse complement strand
GCTGAGGCTGAATACATTGCTGCTGCAAGCTGCTGCTAAGTGCTCTGGATTCAAAATCAGATGCTGGACTATGGATTTAACTTCAAAGGACTCCTATCCACATAGACAACAATAGTGCTATCTCTCTATCACTGAGAACCCTGTGCAGCACTCAAGGACCAAACACATCAACATCAGGTATCATTTAATAAGAGATAACTATGAAAAAGGATTAATTAAACTAGTCAAAGTTCATACAGATGAACAATATGCTGATCTGTTCACAAAAGCTTTTGATGAACAGAGATTTAAGTATCTGATATCAGCTATTGGGATGATTAACTTTGAGTAGACTTTTTATTAAAACTAATTCTAATTATTTCTTCTTAAAATATGTGTGTCCTAAGTTGTCTAGTTCATCACTTTCATAAGCTCATGTTTTCTTTGGATGTAAAATTCTTTTTGAAGACTTTCCTTAGATTCTTGAAAATTTTTGATACTTCGGAAGATAAAGATTTTATCTTCGGAAGAAAAACATGTCTTCAAAATAAATAAACTGTCTAAGAGATTTTACCTTCGGAAGAAGTAAATTCATCTTCCGAAGCTTAAAATTCTTATCTCAGACACTTATTTATTTTTAAGAACCTTTTCCTTCCGAAGCAAAATTAACCTTCGGAAGCTTTGTTTATTTCTATACAAAGCATTCAAGGTTTATTTCTCTTCCGAAGCATAAATTATCAAGACTCTCAGGAAAATCTTCCGAAGCCATTTTAGCTTCGGAAGCTTTTTAAATCAAAACTTCCGAAGACAAATAAACTTCGGAAGCTTTTCGAATTCCAAGAAAACTACTTTTTGAGCAAAAGTAAACTACCTTTTCAGAGGTGGGACCGACTTTCGGATTTCAAAGTTTATCCTCTTTCATTAACTTTGGTTCAAATCCCTTTTCATATAAATACCCAACGGTTCCCCCTCTTTCCCACTATCTTCCTCAATTCTACTGTTTCTCTAACCTAATTCTCTAAACCGCCTTTGCTTTCTACCTTTCTTCACCCTTAAGCTTCTGAAATGGCCAACCTTAACCGCAGAAACAACCCTGATTTCTCCATGCAACTACACAGGCAACATAATCAAGTTGCTCTGTTAAGCTCTGAGAAAGATGCAAGTTTCTCAGAGATTTGCCAATTCTTGACTCTGTCAAATTATTCACCTCCCTGACCATTGATCCTACTCTATATGAGGATCACTTGCTTGAATTCTGGAAGACCTGCCAAGAGGTCATTATGGATGGGGAGAAGGCACTGTCTGCCACAGTGCAAGGGAGGACAATCTTCATCACTCCGGCCATCATTAACCAACATCTACAGCTGGATGATGAAGAAGGTGAGGTGTCCTTCCCAAAAGAAGCTGTTAATCATTCTTTTGAGCAGATGGGCTATGAGGGAGATTTCTCTGTAAAGACCTTTAGGAAAGGGAAGGTCTCATCCCAATGGAAATTCTGCTCCATGTGGTTATCCACAGCTTGTCAAACAAGCATGGTGGATGGGACCAGATTCCTGAGGATCTCTCCTTTATAGTTCATGGAATGGTTCAGGGGGTCAAGTTCAGGTATTCACAATTTGTCTATACTAATTTACTTGCAAACTTAGACTCCTTAGAGTATTACATGTTTCCTAGATATGTTCAACACATTCTCAACTGTGAACTGGGCTCACAGTTGAGGGAAACAGGTAATATTCTTAAATTGGGACAGATGAAGCCCGGCATCTTTAAAATAATGAAGAAGCCAACTGTAGGCTTCTCTGGGGTAGAAACAGCCCTAGTCCCAAAAATGTTAGAGCTCATTGCTCAAGGTGACAACCTAGCAACACAAGCTAGTGTTGAACCCACACCTCTTTTGTCCTTACCATTAAAAAGACCAGATATTACCCTCACCTACCAAAGAAAATCCAAACGAACCCCTGCTCAGGCTATTGAGTCTGTGCAGGCCCCCAAATACTCAACCTTACAGGAAGAAGTGGACACTAGAGCTCCCACTTCTCCTGAGGAGCAAACCACTCCCATTACTTCACCTATCAGGACTGAGGTTCCTCAAGCTCACCCTGATGAGCTCACTAGCCCAACAACTTAAGCCTTCACTCTGAGTCTCAACACTCAAGTGGACAACCTTCAGGGGACAGCTACCATCCCCAGCCTTTGGATCTCAACCAACCAATTCCTAACCTATCCTTTTACACTGATGAAGACTTAGGATTCAGTGAGTACCATGAGTCTCTCTTCTCCTCCCCTACTCAAAGAGAGATGAGTACCTCTGACTCTCCTCAGTCTATCCCCCATCAGTCACCTATTACTGAGGTGGACACTTCTGAACCTGTTCAGGATGTCCATATGGAAGAGGCTCTCACTTTTGAAAGTGATTACATCATTAAGACCTCAACCATGGCAACTCAGCCCATTGGCATCTCAACTGAGGCTGCCAGTGAGCAGAGGAAAACCAGCAGCCAAGAAACTCAAGCTGGTGGTGAGAGAGAGGACTTTGGTCCAATCATCTCATCCCCCAATGAATCTTCTGATGAAGATGAGGGGAATTTGAGACTAAAGGTGCAAAAACTGTCAAAAACATGCACCTACTTAGTCTCTAAGGTTAGTCACTTGGAATCTCAGGTGACTACCCTGCAAAACAGGGTCAATGATCAGCAACTCCAGATTTCATATCTGCAGGAAAAACTAGCTGGGAGACCTTTAAGGAGAGCTCAACCAGGAACACAAGAACCTGTGGAAGTGATTGACTTATCCTCCAGCTCACCTATGCAAGTGGGTGATGCTACCAAAAAGGGGGAGAAAGTTGTTACAACCACAGAACCTGGGAGTTCTTCAGAGAGAATGGACATAGAGGACTCACCATCCTCACTTGCTGTTGTGCATTCTCAGCAACTTCCTCAAGTTCACATTAATGTGGACTCTATAGACTCTCTCATCAGGAGTCTCTTTGAGGAAGGCATACCAAGGGCTGTCTCATCTCCACCACTAGGAACTGGCAATCACATCATAAGGTGGAGGTATGATGATGACAGGAGAGCCCTCATACTTCAAAGAGTTCAAGGCCAACAAGAAGTTTTTCAATTCCAAAGCCTGAGCTTCTATGAAAGACTGGATTTAGTCAACTTGCCACTTGTCAATCCAAGCAATTCAAGACAAGCTGACAGGCTGGCTCAAAGAATCCAAGACAGGATCCTTGCAGAGTTTACTCTAAGAAGGAGACTTAGGGAATCAGGTAATGTCATCGGTCAACTGGATGTTGAGGTGGACCCTAAGATTAGTTTCATAGGGGAAACCTTGACTGAAGGCCCAGTGACAGAACCTGAGACCCCTGTCTCATCATCAACAACTGCTGCTGAGGTCCAAACTCCATCTGAGACACCTGCTGGTGAAGGTGTTTCTCAGCCTCTCTCTGGCCAGAGCATGGAAGCTACTCCAAGCAATGAAGGCCAAGCCTCAATCCACCCTGAGTCACAAAGGTCTGTTGGTGACAAAGGGAAAAGGATAATGACTCCTGAGGAAATTGAGGAGGAAGAGAGAGAGAGGAAAAGGAGACTAAGGGGAGAAAGTTCCACTGGTCATCTAGCTTTATGCAAGCTGCAATCAGGGCTGCTCCCAGACCAAATACTCAAGATGATGAGTTAAGGGCAGTCAGGATTACTTACTTACAGACCAGGAACTATGACATTGATGAGATCATCTCCCTCCCCTTAGAAGAACTAAATGAACTGGATGACAGGGAAGTGTCAAGAGAGTTGAAGGAGAAAGAGGATGCAATGATACTTCTCCAACTCAAAGAGGAGAAGAGACAGAAAAGACTTTACAAGCATGCTCCTACTCTCTCACCAGTTCAAGAAAGTCCTGCACAGGAAGATGTGGCTCCACAAGAACCTCAGGTTGATAAAGAAGAAGATAGGATCAAGATGATCAACTACCTGAGTGCCACAGGCTTCTATCAGGCAGATGCACTTCTCCCTTTGTCCTATGACTTCATTGAGTTCGAGTATCTAAAGCAACTTGAGCTTGAGTTAGTCAAGGAAAGAAAGACAACTAAAAGAAAACTAAAGGAAGAAGCTGCAAAGTCAAGGGCCATCATTCAAAAGAATGCAAAGAAGTCTGCTGACAGACAAAGAATGGTGAGCTTCTTGAAGCTGTATGGATTCTCCGGAAGGAGACTTGGCCCCATGTCTCTATCCACCATGGATGAGCATATTAGGGTGATCAAGCAGAAGATTAAAAGTGGAGAACTCATTGACTTGCACTCTCTTCCAAGTCAAGTCCCACCTGAAGTGGAGGTCAAGTTTGAACAACCAGAGACACCTCAACCAGCACCTCCAGCTGAACCTCAGCAAGCTTCATCTTCTGATCCTAGGCAGGGTCAAACTCCCTCTCCTTCTGAACCTGTGAGGGAGGAACACCCAACTGAGAAAGACACTAATGATTAACATGGTGCTGCAGACCAGTCTTCTCAGTTAAAGACATCCAAGAGGAAGAAGAGGATGGCTTCTAAATCAAAGACTAAGAAGAAGAAGCCAAAGTCATCTACCTCTGCACCTCAGGCTGAATCAGATCAACCTGAGGAAGTGCATGATGAGGCAGCCCAATCAACTCCTATTCAAGTGGCTCCTCTAACTAGTGAGACACCCATCTTGTCCTGGACTTACTCCACCAATCCAGAGAGATGGACTGTTATCAGAGATCAAGGTGTTGAGAATGTCTACTCATGGCAAGACATAATCAACTTACCTCTGCATGATCTCTTTGAGATGAGAAGATACTATGAAAGTCTTGATGATCCTGACCATCTCATGAAGAAAGGAATGGTCCTGATTGTACTGAAGACTACCAACATTTGAAGATCTTCCAAGTGTTTTGGTAGCATCAGCCTAGGAGGAGTTTGTAAGGATTCCTGAAGTCTGATGCAACCCAAAACAGCCTAAGTGTCTCAGCAACATGCACTAAGTACTGAAGTGAAGAATGCTTCGGAAGTTTTACACAAAGCATTAGAAAATACTCTAAGTGTAAAATCTTTGAAGCCAAGACCAATATCTTGCGAAGCCAAACATGAAGTCTTCCGAAGCTTCAGAGACAAAGTCTTCCGAAGCTTCAACCTATGAAGACAGATTTCTTCCGAAGACTTTTAGTATACATGCTTTATCTGATGTACTGTTCCATAAAGCAACTTTTCCGTTGCATCTCTGTAAAGACACCAACTTACATGAGTTGGTGAAAAGGGTCTTGCTTTTGGTAACTGTACATTGAGGTCTTGAGTCTTCAACTTTCCACTTTATGTACTTTATCCTTTTTGTATTGTATAAGGATGTGAGCTATGGCATGTCATAGTCACAAGGTCAAAAGGCAGATATGCCTTTTGATCCTACAATTGATTTTGTTAGTGTCTAGTCAATTGTATCCAGCTGGCTTTCAAAGTATAGCCGGCTGTAGGTTGTAGTATAAGTATTTCAAGTTCTTGTATCTTTTCTTTATGCTTTGTAACACTTGTAAAAGAACTTGAGAAAGCAATATACTGCCTCCTTGAAACCCATACTCTCTTGTTCTGTCTTTTGCTTTACTTGTGTTCTTTGTATCACTTTGGTTTTCCAGTTCACTGTTTGATTAAAGTTTAGTTAATCTCCTCATTGTGTTGTTGTGTTGTAATTGTGTTTAAACCCTTAAACGGTCATGCAGATAAGGTCCAAATGTGAAACCCTCCTTGACTTCTTCTTTCTTAACATTGTTTGCATAATGTGTGTTTGCTGGATAGTAGTAACAATCTTTAGCCATGTGGTTATGCAGACCACACATTATGCACTCAATGTTACTCTTCCTACTGCCTGAGGACTGTTGCTTATGGCACTTCTTTTCTTTTACAATAGCCTTCCCCTTTGACTTCTGATCTTTCAGCTGGATAGGAGTGCTGGTACTACATTTCTTTCGTAGATTAGAACATACAACCACTTGTAATCCAGCTGAGATGAATACAACCTTTTGCTTTGGGGGTCTATCTTCAGCTTTGACTCAATCACCTTTTTAGCAGTTTTTCTTGCTACCTTGATTTTGTTTCTTTTGGCTTAAGTGGTCAAAGGTTGATCATTAATGGTATGGATAAGGTTTTCTACCTGATCTTTCTCTGTGGTGGCAACCATTGTTGCTTCATTCTTCTTCTCATTGGGTGATGGGTCAATAGTTGGAACCTCTTGCACTTCAGTACCACATCGTGGTTGTCTCACAGACATGTAAAAGTGTGGTGGAGCAATTTCATTGGTTCTCAAGCCACCTTTGTTTTGATAACACACCTTTGACTGGAGGATGATGCAATAATTGTTTTGAAGTTATGCTCTTTAATAACATACTTCTTTTCTTTAGCCTCATCTATTACTAGCGGGCTTGAGCCTCAGTTAACTTGGAAATCAAATCCTTAATTTGAGCCCTGTAATTTGAGTGTTCATGTTTTAAAGAAGACACAGTTTTCTCTAACTCTTTAATTTTTAATTTGTAGTTAGATTCTGCCTTTTTAAAATCAGATTTTTGTATATTTAAAGAGTTCATATCAGATTTGATCTCCATGTTGTAGTCCTGATAAAGTTTAACCTTAGCTATACATGTTGGAGTGCAGAGATGTTCATATACCTGATTATCTTCTGTTTCGGCCATGAGAGCTTGAGCAGGAGTTACATTCTGCACCATAAAGCTCAAGTCAACTTCTTGAGCAACCGCAGTTGTTTGTTGTTCAGTTGGCTTTGCAGCAACTTTTGGAGTAGCAGGATGATGTTGAGAGGCATGAGTGGCTCCAGGGTTGGACTTTGGAGCCTTGCATTCCCTTGCAAAATGACCAAGTTGGTTGTTGTTATAGCACTTGGCTTTTGATTTGTCTGACCCGAATTTGCCGTTGGTTGGGTTCATAGGGAACTGCCTTCTCGTTCTTTTAAAGAACTTCTTTGCTATATAGGTTAAAGGAGCCATTTGTTGAACAATGTCAATATATTCAACATCATCTAGGCTGAAGCATTCTAGATCGTCAAAGTAGAACTAAAAATCACTAAATTGTCTATTTCCTTAAACAAAGAAACAACTATCCTAGAAGGGACTTGGTTGAGCCTGTTAAGACCTGGATGTCTAGGAAAAGTGATGTATGGCCCAGAGGAAGATTATTATTGTTGGGGGTAGCTCAGGTACTGCTGGGGCTGAGGAATTCTTGAGCCTTCAGCAACGAGTAAAACATTGCTAGCAGGAAGGCTAGAGGTTCTGCTCATCTTTGACCTCTCTGAGTCTCCATCTCTACACGGTATCCATTAAGGATGCCATATAGTTCGCCCATGGTGAGAGTGTTTAGATTCTCAGTTCTTTTGATAGAGACACAATAGAAAGTCCACTCATGAGGAAGTGCACTCATGAACTTTCTTACAAGATCTCTCTTCTCAAGAGTCACTCCCACAAAATGAAGTGATGAGATTAAGTCCATATACCCGAAGTATTGCTAGCTCAGGGTCTCTCCAGCAATATGAGTGAAGTTCTCGAACTGCTGCTTCAGGGTATCTCTCTTGGACTCTTTGGACTCGATTGAACTAGCGTACATCAATGTCAAAGCATCAAAGAGTTCTTTAGCAGACTGACAGTGCTCAAAGCCTACCATTATGGAGTTTGGTATGGCTGTAAGCAATACTGTCATGGGTTTGCTATCGATGTCCATCTTCTTGAAGTCTTCATCGGAGTAATCTTTAATAGCTTTCTCTATCATGGCACCATTACCAGCCGGTGACTCCACCTTTGGCTTGTAAGGTTTGTGTGCTAGATCTCCATATTTTTCCATCTTGATACTTAATGAAACCTTGAATACGTTTACATCAAGATATGAAATTATCAGGGGTGATGATAGGTGCCTTTGTCATTGTTCCCATCTCAGATTCAGAAGATTTCTTGTTGAGGGTTATTTTTGAGTGTAGTGAGTGAATGAGTGAAGAAACAAGTTGATTTGGATGGTAATATGTCATAATCAAGTACCTAAGAAGCTCTGATACCAATTGTAGGATCAGTTATGGTCACTCAACACAAGATTTAACTCTTAAACTCACTTAAACACACTCGAGTGATGATGCAGAATCCTTGAAAGAGTTGATAATAATATATTAAGTTAAAACACACAACAGTTGGTTTTCAAGATACTTGTATATATTACTTCTCAACTCAAAGTGTACAAGACTCTAACAAGCAAACTAACTGAGTTACAATGAGAAACTATATATACTAATGTCTATAGGCAGTTATATTTAGATTACCAGCTGGAACTTACTACTAGAAAAATACTACATTGCTAGAAGTAAGACATCTAAGATAAAATACTATCCTAGACTGGGTAGTCATGACAGGTCCATGACTTACCTTTTGTCACAAACTAAACATGATAACTGCACTAACTGATAAAAGGTGAACAATGAAATAAAGTATGGTCAACTATGTGGGCGTGGGAAAGCGCCATGCAGTATATCAGAGGTTGCAACGGTTGTCAGACAGACCATACTTATGTCCACTGGTTCATAGTTGGTTCTTCCGAAGGTAAACTGGCTTCGGAATAATAAGTTCTTCTGAAGCCATTTATACTTCGGAAGAATCAACTTCTTCCGAGACTTCTGCTGGTCTTCAAGACTTTGTTCTTCGGAAGTCTTTGTCTTGAAACTTCTAAGTGTTTAGCTTCGGAAGAGAAATAACTTAGTCTTGAAAGACTTAGTTTCTCTTCGGAAGTTCTTCTTGTCTGAGCTTCGGAAGTTCTTCAACTTGACTTCGGAAATGCAGATAGGCTTCGAAAGACTTTCTTCAGTTGCACTAAAATTCTTCTAAGTGTTGTTTTGGTTGCATCAGCGTTATCTGACCCAAGAACATCACAACTCGACCAAACATCAACTTAATCTCAGCTAAAACATCTATAACGTAACCATTTTAACCAGAATCATCATAATAAGAATTATAAACATAGTAGTATACATAACAGCCCCATAACATGTACAAAAAACTTGCATAAAAAGAGGCTAGAACTCATCTTTTGAAGATAACACTCAATAAAGCCCTTCTTGAGAGATTCTCAATCCAAAAAGCTACACATTCGAGCATTATAATCATCATTAATCGTTTCTTTGTATATAAATAAATCAAAGACTCGAAGTACATACCTTAACACCACCTTTTCTTGTATTCTCTTTTTAACTTTCGAATCTCTCTCTCTAACAGTAGTAGTTTTCCCTCCAAGTTAGAGGCAAATGGTTGCCCTTCCCTATTTATAGGGTTTCCCAATCTTTTGCCTAGGTTCTCGCGCAAGAACTTCTTCTGGTGCGAGAACTTCCATCTTCTTTGGGTTCTTTGGAATTCGGGGTGTTACATTGATCAAGTTATTTCCTAGTGAAACAAAACTCAAAACTTGACAAAGAAGAATAAGAGGAGAAACTAGATGTCAATCAATACAAAAGGCTTTTGGGTCGATTACCATATCTACGCCATCCAACATGATATAGCATATACTGTAAATGTCCATGGTCAGTTCATAGTAGACTTGAGAAGAAGTCACTTAGAAGCTTCTCACAAAATGCTTTGTTATCTGAGAATACACCTGGTAAAAAATTTTGCTATCCAAGAAAGAAGGAACCAATTCTTAATATGATGTTAACCAGCTTGGGTGTTCATTCTCTATACGATCCAAAGCTGGATATTTGATTTTTTTGGTAGTGCTTCACTTTTGTGAAAGTCCTAGAGAGAAATAATCAGTTTATCAGTTGAAGCTGAATACATGTTAATAGCAATGATGATCAATGAAATATTTTGAGTTTGTTGGCTACTAAAGGAGTTACACACTATGACTAATAGCCTATTTCTCTATTTTGTGACAATCATGCCCCCAAATGCATTGCTAATAACG
The DNA here is from genome assembly GCA_025215565.1 of Flaveria ramosissima. Taxonomy (NCBI): domain Eukaryota; kingdom Viridiplantae; phylum Streptophyta; class Magnoliopsida; order Asterales; family Asteraceae; genus Flaveria; species Flaveria ramosissima. The sequence continues at coordinate 26,356 of JACVEC010000307.1, read as the reverse complement.
GCATCTCTCATCAACAAACTAAGCATGTAAAGATGAACTATTACTTTTTTGGAAACAGGTCGAGTTAAAAGAAATCCATCGATTATATATTGATGCAAAATTGCAGATTACCAATTTACTCACTAAACCACCTAGATCACATCATTCGAAGATGATTCTCGACAAAGTGGGCATACAAAGTCTCCACGCTTCACCTTGATAGTGAGGGGAAACCGATTAATTTTATATGTTAGTGTGCTTACATGTAGTCGTATTTTGTAAGAACATGATTAACTAAATCGATACATTCCATATAGGTTTCTAGTTAACTATAATATATATTACTGAAGATGAGATAACAAACTTAAACCAAACTTTTTGTATAGAAACCTAAAACAAATAAACAATAACGAATTACAAATAAATTCTGAGAAAGTTTTAATTTACAGCCCCACACTTTTTACGAATCTCGCCTTTAGTCCCTGTTAATACATCAATAGAACCTAGGCGTACCATTGCTGTAGCAAAATCCTTTCTCCAAACGATGGGGTTATTTGCATAGTTACTTACCATTTTGGCTGTTACTGTACTATCAACCAGTGCTTCATCAGAAGAAAACAAAACACGTTGTTCCTTCACATTACGGTAATATTGATTATCTAGGCGATTCGGGGTCAGTAGATCAAGTTCCATAGTTCTAGATAATTGATTTTTGGGGCATTTCTTTTTCAACATCTTTGCATAGTTTGGATCCAAAGAGGGATCGGTACCCGTACCATTAAAAAAGTAGAGACGGGATGCAGCAAAGTTGCACCCGGCTCTACCTATAGAGTGGGCTCCAGAGAGCGCCACCATATCTCGAACACTTAATCCTTTAGCCACAAACGCCCTTTTTAGGGTGTCTAGATCAGAGTCCGGGGATGGAAGGTCTACTTCGTTTATATTTGAAACCCTTCCATCTCGCCGTCCTGAGGGTATGTCATAAGAGAACCCACCAACAATGTTAGTGCTATCCCGGGCAGCAAAAGCCAAGATGTCAGCACATGAGACTGTGTTTGGACATTTGACTTCGAGCCTGGTCTTAGCTTCATCAATTATCTCCATGCCTCTCAACGTCCCGGCATTCGCTCCTGCATCTTGCTCAGACTCGCCTTCACGGCCTCGTACGGGCTTAAGTAGAAGCGAAGCGTCACACCCCTAATATTTGGATACAAAACAAACCGAGTAAATGACTAGAAAACACTTAAGTTGTAAAGAACTTAATTTATCCTTTTTTTAAGTTAGCTTGGGAGGTCTGGACCGATTTGAATTACAGTTATGAGTGATAAATTAAGTGGATGAATAAGTTGAACAAAAATAAATTGTTTAAGACAAAATTAAATGGCGCATAACATTATAACAAAGTTAACATGTAAATGTTATGTACAATGAAGTCTTACCCTGACAAAACAGTCATGGAAGAAAAGCCGAATGATTCCTGCAGCCATTCCTGGGTTTGCGGTGACCGCCTTATTCACTGTATCTCGCACAATATGCTCGGCTGCCGGACATGTGTTCCTATAAAACCCCATTTTTAAGGGACCTTGAGCTTCTGATATATCAAAAGCCATTAGAACAATGGCCAAAAAAGTGAACTTCAGGAACCCATTAATCACCCTAGACATTGTTATGGTCTTAATTGGTTGATTATTGATCCCTCAGTGTGTTAAGGTAAGTGACAAAGTATATATAAGCTTAAAAGTTGTGGACTTGGTCTTTGAGTATATTACTAACTTGAGATTGTAATGATTATAAGATTTGTTTCCAATCGAAAACCTACAAAATCCAGCTGCACTTAGCTTTGGTAAGTTCATTTGTTTATTCAATATTCCCTAGGTTTATTCGTTTGTATTACTGATCTTAAAATCTATATACGTACATTTACTTGACATATATTATAATAAATATATTTTAATAAATGTAATATTGTTATTCATACATATATAATATATAGTCTCAAAAATCTAATTAGACTTATTATTATAATTTCAGGGTTGAACTATTTAAAGTTGGTTCAATTTAAGCTTTGGATATGTGTAGTATGCAAGCAACCCAATTTATTTTTATTGGTAAAGTCAATGTTCTACGTAGAGGGAAAGATGATATTTTTTCTCCATGACACATAAAAATATCATGGTTTACTTTTTCTTACGTAAATATTAAGATATGAAAAGGTTATTCATTTTAAAATCGCAAGGGAGGTAGGCTTAAAAATCAACAATTGGAATCATATCATCGACACACGTAAAAGAAAATTAAGTTAGTCAACTTTATAAAATAAAATTTTCCTCTAAAAATTTTAAAAAGATATGAAAGAAAAATCAACGTCATCTTTAAATATATTATAAGATAATATAAATGGTAAATGTTCAAATAAAAAGTCTCTTAAAACCAAAAAGTATAGGAAATATCAACCATCAATATTTTTAAGCAATAGTTGATATCAAGTTGTAGAAAAAAATTTGATAAAAGGTTATTTTAAAAATAATCACTTTTATTGATTTTTTTTTCAACTTCTTCCTTTTTTTGAAACATTATAACTTTTATGTACGATATTCTTTTTTAATAAATTTACACCAAAAAACAAGCGTTTTTTTTCTCTTTAAAATAAATACAATATTGTTATATAAAAAGATGGTATTTTTTACGTTTTTAAGCTCATATCTCAACATTGTGTGTTTAGTACAGTTCATTTTATATTTTTGTTAATTATTATGTTTTATTAAATACTGTTTTGTTTGTCTAAAATGATGAATATAAGAAAAATATAATGGCGGAATAACATTTTTGAGTATCTTTGATAATGTACAACCTAATAATTAATTACAATTAATTAATCTAATACATTTAAAACAATAACAAAATAACACAATATCTCATTGTTTATTTTGATCGTCATTATGTTATCTTAAATGCTATGAGTTTTGAAAATACATTGGTGAAATAGCATCATTGTGTACTTATAATTATAAAACACAATGATAAATAACAACAAATTCATATAAACTATAAATAACAATGATAAAAATAACACATTGTGTTATCTATAACATATAAGTTTTGAAAAATACATTGATCAAAATATATATTTATGTATTTATAATTTAAAACACAATAATAGATAACAAGTCTATATAATATATAGAAACAATAGCAAAAATAACATAAGAAGACCTCAAACGTAAAACAAAGTGATTAATACATATAACAAATGATGTAAAATATATAACACAATTAACATATAAGACATAATAAGCTTTCGTATTTGACAAAATAACCAAAATGCTCTCCTTTTTTAAAATAATAGAATGACACGTGTCAATCTTACAATACTTTTTAGGCTTTATAAATTAAAACCACTTTTTAGTATAACCCTACCCGGTATGAATATCAGATGAACTATTGAAAATGTGTTATAAATTCCTTACATTAAAGGCATATTCAATATTTTACTATTTTCTCTTCATTAGTAGAATTTTTTTTATATTTTCGTATAATTAACCTTAATATAAACACGCATAAGAGTCCAAAATAAGCATCTTAAATCATGTGGAAATGAATCATATGCCATATAGATGATTTAAAATGACCAAAATCTCATAAATTAAAATATGCGGAAATTTAAGGTTTAAGTTTCACTTGTAATAAAAATAAGAGTGAAATGTCATTTTCGTCCCTAACGTTTTGTTAAATTTGTCATTTCAATCCGAAAACTTTTTTTTTGTCATTTTAGTCACAGTAGTTTACTAAATGTTGTCATTTTTATTCACTCCACTAACTCCGTTAAGATCTCCATTAAATAAGATGAAATTTTTTTCTTTTTCAACACCCTAGTTATCCAATTGAAACAAATTAATCAATTAATATTTAATTAAAACTAAAAAACACATGAAGCGACAGTGAGACCGGACATTTCAATTTAAAAACTTCGATTAACTCTAACTTATGTTGTTCGATTGAGGTATGTTGTGAGATTTCATTTAATCTTCACGTTTTGTTCGACCATGTACCATTGTTTGATTGAGGTTTGTTGTGGGATTGAGGTCCGTTGTGCAATTGAGGTCTGCTGTTGCACGCTTTATTTGATTAAGGTATGCTATTGTCACGCTTTTTTTTGATTGAGGTATGCTATTGTCACGTTTGTTCGAACTTGACAACAACAGACCTCAATCAAACACAATGTGAGAATAGTAGATCTCAATCGAACAAGGGTATATGTTTAAACAAACGTGAAGATTAATTGAAATTTCACAGCAGAGCCTAATCGAACAACATTTGTTAAAGTTAATTGAAGCTTTTAAATCAAAGCGACCAATCTCACGAGTCACTTCATGTGTTTTTTTATTTAAGTTGAATATTAAGTGGTTAATGTATTGTAATTGAATAATTAGGGTATTGAAAAACTCTAAAATATCCTAACATTTAACGGAGTTAGTGTAGTAGATGAAAATGACAACATTTTGTAAACTATAGTGACTGAAATGAAAAATAAAATTTTTTGGATTGAAATAACAAATTCAATGAAACGTCAAGGACGAAAATAAAATTTTACTCTAAAAATAAAGAGTGATTTCAAATCGGCTATGGGGTTTTCTCACCTAATGTAAGTTTTTTTTTCTATATTAAGTTTCATACCTGAGTAATGAATATAATCGGGTGGGTCAGTAACCCGTTAGTGATCCAATTAGCTATTAAAATAAAAAAAAAGAAAAGATTTAAAGTGACATCTTTGCATTTTAGCCATCTTGTTCAGTCGGCCGGCTTAAATCATTGAAATAAAGAGGGGTCAAATGATTTAATAATACTACTTCATTCCAAATTGCAATTTAAACATTTTCTATTGGACATATAACTACGGATTAATGATTGTTTAATTAATTCTATACGAAGGATGAAGAAATGTTTGAATCAATATCAAAATTACAAACAATAAAAGGTAAATTAAATATAAATAAAATAATAAAATAAATATTATGAAAATAATTATAATAATATACAAATAAAATACTTAATAATGACCAAATAATAAACTAGCAGAACAGAAGGTCAAACTTGAAAAACTGCCCACGAGCATAGCTAATACTTCAAAAATAAAATTTTAAATAAGTCGAGTCCAGACGCTAACAATTCAAAATTATATAGAAGCTCTAATAGATCGTAAGTTTACATCATATGCTTATGCAAAGTAAATATTGTTATCGTGTATTTTTATCACTCACTTAAGGAAGATCCACTTTTGTATATATATGTAATGTAATATGTAAGTCAAGCAATAATTTTGACATTCCCTTCAACAAATTTTTCCGGTCACTGCTTTTCAACCTTTTTTTTCGTTTCCAATCTCCATGGTCGACGATAAGCCTTCTTCAACCTCTAACGTTGTTCCTCCTCACACACTCCTTTGTCTAATCACTATCGAACTTTCTTCCACCAATTACCTATATTGGAAAAACTATGTTACCTCTTTCTTGTCATACCAGGGTTTCTCGGTCATGTTGATTGATTCATTGCTCCACCATTAGAAACCATCAATATTTTCGACTGAGCTATTTTTAAGTGAGTTTCACGAGAGACATGATGTTGATGCACGTATGTCCCTAGATCATGATTTGTAATGTAATAGATCTTGTCTGTCTGATTATGATGTAATTTGTATTGAGTAATGAAATGACATGAATTGTTTGTTATTGGTAATGTTTAATATTTATTTAATGAGTCGTGATTGAATTGATTGGGTTTATGATTGTTTGAATAGTTACATATAATGTTATATTAATTAATACATTCAAACTTAACTTAATGAAGTTCTCATGCGAATGGCCCATGCGAATGGACCACACGCTTGAATAACTTCATACGATTGACTCAGTCGCACGACTGAACCAGGAGACTGGATCAGTCGCATGATTGACACATAAGATTGGCTCAGTCACACGACTGAACACTCAGTCGTGCGGATGAATCAACCGCATGGTTCAATCGCACGACAGAACCATACTTATGGTCCAGTCGCACGATTGAACAATACTAACCTATAAATAGACCCAATTCGTGGAAAAACGGAAGCATTCATACCATTACGATTCCAGACGTACCCTAGCCGTCCAGAAGCCTCCCAAATCGTTCTCCAAGTTCACAGAACACATTAGATCGATTCCTAATCGACTTCTAACGTTAGATTCAATTCTTGATTGATTCTTCGTGTGTTCTCACTGATTGGATCGCCAATCAAATAGGATTCCACACTATTTGAGTTGGTTTAACACGCTAATCACTAGGTATTTCGTTCAAATACCAGGTCCTAACAAGTGGTATCAGAGCTTTGGCTCTTGATTACGTGTTGATTCAATCAAGATTGCATAAAAGTTTGTGTTTTTGCACTAAAAACGCAATCTTTGGTGTCAAAAGTGATCTTGGACGTTCCCTGCTCATCGAAGTTTGGTTTCTACGGACTTAGGCGATTAGGACTTGTGAAATTTCGAATTTTTACGGCAGAAACCCGTCAAACCTAGAAAATTTCGCAAAACGCAGCTTCAGTCGCACGAGTGACCCATTCGCACGACTGGACTCCATTCGCATTGCTCATTCGCACGATTGGACCTAGTCGCACCTTCATTCGGCCGACTGAACAGTTCGTTCGCATAGCTCATACGCACCAGATTCATTCGCACGACTGAATCAATCGCCCAGTTCAGCCGCACGATTGAACAGTCGCAGAGTTCATACGCACGACAAGACCATTCGCATCCTTCAGTCGCATCAGTGAGAGTTAGTTTAATTAGACTTAAAGTTATTCGCCATGGAAGATCAGATGTCAGCCTTTACTGCTGGGAAGGACTCGAGGATACAGAACCTGCTGCTGCTTGAGAGTGAGGTGGGTAATCACAATAAACCACCAAAGCTCTTGACTTAGATGAGTTTCCCCACTGGAAACAACGTTTTGAGATCTACCTCAATGGAGTAGATCCTAATCTGTGGGAAGCCATTGAGATTGGTTATAGTACACCGGTGGGAGCTGATGGAGTTAAGCTAACGCTGGGTGGGATGACAGACGCACAGAAAGTCAAGTACAATGCTGAGAAAAGGGTTTATGCATTGATCACTCAGTCTATCCCCAAAGACATATTCCATCAGTATTCAGAGAATAAGCAGTCCAAGAAACTGTGGGATGAGCTAGAGAAGAGGTATGATGGGAATGCTTCGTTGAAGGCAATCAAGGCAAAGGAGTTAAAGAAGGAATTCGATAACTTCTCATCGATTGGTAACGAGAGTTTAGACGATGTCATAGATAGATTCTACCACTTGATGAGCGAACTGCATACACATGGAGTGGAAACGACCATGGAAGAGAAAGTGAGTAACTTCGCAGACGGATTGCCTGATAAGTGGGCTTCATTCGTGTCTAACCGAGACAGAATGGAATGCTTGTAAAGCTGGATATTAATGACTTCATTCTTAAGTTGCGAGAAGAAGCACTAAGGATGAAGTATAGAGCTCAGAAGTCTTCGTACACACAGAATCCAGCTTTATACAATGCCACGCCTCAAGCTAAGACATCTGGAGCGCCTCTCCAACTGCTTTTGTGTCTAGCTCGTCAGGTCCTTCACATGCTTCTCCTTCTGGATCAGACACGTCAGGGTCGTCATGTACCCACTATATTGGATCAGAAGCAAGTGCTACCAAACTGAAGACCGAGAACCTCGGTAATGTGACTGTAGAAGTAGCTCGAGAGCATATGGATCTTCTAGCTGCAGTGGTTCATTCATATGATGGACTTGTTGCCGGGAAGATTGGAAACTGCCATCTGGCAGATGAGGACTACGAGCAGGTGGACGAAATGGAGCTTGAGAGGATGGATATAATGTGGGCCTTAGCTAGTGCTGTCCGAAGGGCGAAGAAGTTTGTTAAAAAGACCGGACAGAACTTGGTAGCTACTAAGGATACCACATTTGGCTTTGACAAGAGCAAAGTGACCTGCTTCAACTGTGGAGAGAAGGGGCACTTCAAAAGAGAATGTGTCAAGCCAAAGAAGACGGGTAATGGGAACCCGTTCTCGTCCTTTACTCGCCAAGACAAGCAAGCCTCTAGTTCTACTTCATCAAACAAGGATCCAAAAGCCTTGACTGCTCATGATGATGAAGGACAGGATTGGAGTTTTAGGTTTGTCTCACCAGGAGAATCAAACATTGCCAGTGTAGAGGATATTGATGATGATTCTGCGAGTGAAGGTGATCTAGCAGTTGAGATAGCGATGTCACATAGTGAAAAGCAACTGCAGCCGAGGTCAGTTACAAGCCAAAGAGGAGACTTCCAAGTCAGAGACAGAAAAGACAGAATCACCAGAACCAGAGACATCTGATGCTGCGTTGATGGCTAGCTCTTCTGAACCAACTCAGGTAAGTACTACTGACCAAATGTTTAATAATCATGCTTGTTCTGATTGTGATACTTTTAGGAATAGCATAGATGACAAATTTGCTAGGTTATTAGATCATAATGATAACTTAGTAAAAGATTTACAACTGTGCACTGAGGCTAATAGAGTACTAAAACAAAATGAGCATAGTTATAAAGAAAAGATAGACCTATTGACTAAACAGCTTAGGGAAACCGAAGTAGTTGCCTTTAACCAAGCAAATGACATTAGGTACTATCTAAACTCCCTAGAAGACACTAAGAAGCAAAAGGCAGTTCTAGAAGTAGAAGTAAATTCATTAAAACAAAAACTGCATAGTTGGACTAGTTCTTCACACATAGTTCAACACTTAGTGAGAGAAAGAAATAACGGGAGGGATTAGGTTACAAAGTGGTTCCACCACCACCTGAGACCTTGATGAACACTAAGACTAGACCAGTAAATAATAACCCCATCAAGGATCACGTGGTGTCTACTCCTCTTGTTAGTGATCCAGATATCTCATGTTCATCTACTGAATCTGGACACAAACAAAAGGAGACCACTTCAAAGGCAAAGGGTAAATTGCCTTGTGTTAATCTGGAAAATGAATTTGAAAAAGTTAACTTAAAGTCAGGGTCAAACAGAGTCAAATCAGAACCTAAAAGGACTTCAAATGTTAATTTTTCACATGCTTCAAGTCAAAAACCAGTTAACCAAAAAGAGAAAGATGTTAAACAGGTTAAAACAGTTAATTTTGTTAAACCAGAGAAAACATCAAACGCACAAGAGTCAAAACCTAAAGTGATTGATGTTACTAGAGTGTCACGCACTTCTCCACAAGAAAGTCTACTCATAAAGTTGATAGCCGGTCATGCTACAACTGTGGAGAATGTGGACACATTGCTTCCTATTGTCCTTTCTATCAGACACCTAGGAAGAAGATTGATCTTCAGGACTCTAAGCCTAGGTCTTCTAAGAGGAGTTCTCTGACTCCACCTAGAAGAGCTAGTGAACCTAAAGTCCAACCTGTAAGCCAGACGACTGTTTATCATAAACAGGCCTTGCACAAATCTGGCTTATGGAAAGAGAAGTCATCCTGCGTGTCTGATACTGATGACAAGAAGGAACCTGAGCTACCCTCACCCTCTAAGGGTCAATGGGTGGAGTTTATGATGTGTGATGCCTCTGGGAAACCCAAGCCAGTAAAGGCTTGGGTTCCTAACCTAAACTAATTCATTTACTTTGTATGTGCAGGGTGTTCGATACAGTGCTGAGACTAACACGTGGATTGTAGACAGCGGAGCATCCAGGCACATGACAGGAAATAGAGCCCTTTTATCAAACGTCAAGCAAATAAAAGGAGGGCATGTTTCCTTTGCTGGAAACAAGGGAGGCTATATCACAGCTCAGGGAGAAGTGGGAAATCAGAAAGTTAAGTTTGATAAGGTGAACTACGTTCAACAACTTCAGAATAACTTACTTTCTGTTTCCCAAATCTGTGATAAAGGATTTAGGTCATCTTCGACAACAAGAAGTGTTACGTGCTGAAGAAAGACTACGTGATCCCAGAGGACCAAGTTCTGATGACTGCTTCAAGATATAAAGACCTTTATGTCTTGGATCTGTCAACAGCTGCTACAACGGATCATGAGGTTCAGTGCTTTCTATCTAAAGCTACTGAGAAGGATTCCATCTCCTGGCATAGGAGAATGGGACACATTAGTCAAAGGAAGATGAATCATTTGATTCAGAAGGATTTGGTGAGAGGAGTTAATGTCAAGAACTTCCAACTTCCTGACTTTTGTGTAGCTTGCAAGAAAGGCAAACAGACGAAGAAGTCTCATAAGGAAAAGAAAGTTCATTCAATAGAACTTCCTCTTGAACTTCTTCACATGGATCTGTTTGGTCCAGTCAGTACAAAGAGCATTGCAGGCGACTTGTACTGTTTTGTGGTCACTGATGACTACTCAAGGTTCACTTGGGTAATGTTTCTGAAATCCAAATCAGAAACATTTGAGTCATTCAAGGAGTTAGTAACCACACTGGAATCTCTCTACAAGCTAAAAGTTAGACAAGTACGCTCAGACAACGGGACAGAATTCAAGAATCAATGGATGGAGGCATACTGCAAGGAAAAGGGAATTGTGCATCAATTCACTTCTGCCTACACGCCTCAGATGAATGGTGTTGCTGAGAGGAAGAACAGAAGCTTGATAGAGACAGCACGGACTATGCTGGCGGACTCGAAACTGCCTATCCAATTCTGGAATGAGGCAGTGGCGAATGCATGTTATACACTGAATCGAGTCCTAATAGTCAAGCGCCACGGAAAGACATGTTACGAGCTACTACAAAGACGCAAACCGAATTTGGAGTATCTTGAACCTTTTGGCGCGCCGTGCACACTTCTGAAGAAGACACAAGAAGGCAAATTCAGCGAGAAGGCGGATGAAGGAATCTTTCTAGGATACAACATACCGAACAAGCGAGTTTACAACAACTCAACGGGTCTTGTAGAAGTGTGGTGTAATGTTGACGTTCAGAGATATACCACACCACCTACAGGCAAAGGACCCGCCTACTTCTTCGACTATGATGGATTCTTCAAGTCCTTCAACATCCCTCTCTCTCCCTCGGATGATGAGTTAGCTACTAGGATGATGTATGATATTCTGAATACACCATCTAGCACACAGGGAGAATCATCTACTCAGTCAGGGGGAGTAGTCGATGACAGTGACTCCTCCTCTGAAGATGAAGCTGAAGCAGATGACCAGAACAGTCAGGAGGAACAGGTTCCAGTTCCTGAAAGTCCACAAGCATCTACAAGTGATGCACCTTCGACTTCGGAACCTCAAACTCCAACTACCTCAGATGCAGAACCACATGTTCATAATCTCGGTTCTGAGGTGGCTGTTCCTACTACTCCAGGATCACGACTAAACGTCTATCATCCCCTTGACAATGTTATTGGGGATGTCAGATCAGGAGTACAAACCCGAAATCAGCTATACTCAGCTGATTACGCCTCAGTTATGGAGAAGGGTTACATTCATGATGGTGCTTATCGATGTTTTGTCTCGCAGGTTGAGCCAAAATATGTCAGTGAGGCACTAAATGATGAGGCGTGGGTGAGTGCCATGCAAGAAGAACTTCTGCAGTTCAAGAAGTTAGGTGTATGGACTCTGGTTGATAGACCTAAAGGTGCTAAAGTCATTGGCACCAAATGGGTACTAAAATGCAAGAAGGATGACCAAGGGGTCATTATCAGGAACAAAGCTCGATTGGTGGTTCAGGGTTTTCGCCAAGTCGAGGGAATTGACTACAATGAGGTGTTTGCACCCGTGGCAAGGATGGAAGCCATTCGTATCTTCCTTGCCTATGCATCGTACATGAAGATTAAAGTCTACCAATTAGATGTGAAGAGTGCATTCCTTCATGGGGAAATCAGGGAAACAGTCTATGTAAGTCAACCCGAGGGATTTGAAGATCCTTATCATCGGGATAGAGTTTACAAGCTCGACAAGGCTTTATACGGGCTTCATCAAGCTCCTCGAGCTTGGTATGAGAAACTCTCGACTCATCTTGTGAAACACGGCTTTCGCAGGGGAGTCATTGACTGCACACTGTTTATTAAAGAAAAGGATGGCGACCTACTGCTTGTACAGATCTATGTTGATGACATAATCTTCGGCTCAAAGAACGAAGAGTTATGCAAAGAGTTTGAAGCAGTGATGAAGAAAGAGTTTGAGATGAGTGCTATGGGGGAGATGAAGTTCTTTCTCGGGTTACAGGTGGATCAGACACCAAATGGGATCTTTCTACATCAGACCAAGTATGTAGGAGACATTCTCAGTCGCTTTGACATGGAGAATGCTTCTGCTGCTGGGACTCCACTTGCTACGAATCACGATATAGCACCTGATGAGAATGGAGATCTTGTAGATGCCACGATGTACCGAGGAATGATTGGATCCCTTATGTATCTCACTGCCTCAAGACCTGATATTATGTATGCTACATGTTTATGTTCTAGATATCAGGCTAAACCTAAGGTCAACCATCTGATCGGGGTCAAGAGGATTTTTCGTTATCTGAAGGGTACACCCACACTTGGATTGTGGTACCCTCATGATGATGACTTTGAGCTTACCGCGTATAGTGACTCGGATTACGGGGGCTGCAAGATGAACTACAAGTCTACATCAGCAGGGTGTCAATTCTTTGGGAGAAGATTAGTTACCTGGCAGTGTAAGAAGCAGACATCGGTTGCATTGTCAACCTGTGAAGCCGAATATGTTGCTGCTGCAAGTTGCTGTTCACAAATCATCTGGATTCAACAGCAAATGCGGGATTACGGTTTAAAATTCTCGTCTACTCCTATTTTTGTTGATAACTCTGCTGCAATTGCAGTAACTAAAAATCCGGTTCAACATCCTAAGACCAAACACATCGGTATTAAATACCATTTCATAAGAGATTGTTTTGAAAAGAACTTAATTGATGTGGTTAAAATTAATACTGATTTTCAACGCGCTGACCTCTATACTAAAGCCTTTGATAAACCACGTTTTCAATATTTGCTAGAGGTCAACGGCGTTAAAAAGAAAAGTGAGGTAATTCCTGATGATAATAATGTGTAGTCCGATGTAGTTTAGTTAAAGTTTTTTTATTTTATTTTATTTTATGTGTTTATTTTCGTCTGTTAAATTTAAACTCATGTTATTTTGCTGTTTATTAAAATCCTAAAATAATTAAACCAGTAATGATTTTAGTATTTTAGGGGGAGAATATGTCAGCAAGTTAACATTAAAAAAAAACGAGGGAGAAGGAGTGAATAGCTGATATAAGGTAGATCGTATCTGTGATACCGATTCAACACCTTTGGAAAATGATAGTACACAGGAACAAATCAAGAGGGACTTTAAAATTTAAGTTTTGAAAAGATGCAAAATTTAAAGTATAAGTCTGTGTAGTCTAGGCAATACAAAAGGGAAGATGATAGAAAACTGGTAACTCCTAAGGTAACACAAAGAAAGTAGACCTAGAGGTTGCTAGACCACAAATGATATGTCGGTAGATTCAACACAATAGATGATTAGACCTGACTGGTGATCTCAAGATCAAACTAAGTTGTTCAACTGACTGTGGGCTTCCATCTTATCACTGGTTAACACAATCAACAATATTCCAATAAGGGGTAATGAGCATTAAACGCCACAAATGTGTGCGGATGACCATAATTAGAGCAAAGCAAAGAAAAAATGAAAGACAAATGCTATAAAGCTAATGACTTATGTTGTTGGTGCATTTTGTGCAAAATAAAATAAGCTGCTCTAACAAGGAGATAGGTTGTGTGCCTCTCTGCTGTGCGATGGCACTGACCTGAGGATAAGCATAACCTAGATATTCTAGAATTCATTGTTGTTTGCCGCCTCTCTGCTGTGCGATGGCACTGACCTGAGGACTGGCTTCTCTTTGAAAGCTCTAAGAATAGTCTCTTCTTGTAATAATACCCGTAGACCGCTCAAAAGCTCCTGAGGAATGTTGATTACCATATAAGTGTGGGATCCACAAATGTTAGTTGAAATAATTAAACCTAAATCAGTCACCAGTCTGTGTCAAAAGTCTGTGTATGGATTTAAGTGGACAAACATATTGACAATCATTGTGGCTGCATTCTCAAAAGTTCAAATCAATGTGACAATCTAAGAGTTCCAGTATGATTTCCTTAAGTTGCTAACGACTCTGGATGAACACCGAGAATTGAGCATCAAAAGATTTTGATAACAAGTCCCAAATGATTTGACTTGCCTGTATGATTCCAAAATTGAATTGGTCCAGGTGTGGTCAATCCAAGTTGAAGCTGTCTATTCCGGAACCAAATCCCGTAGATGTCTATCTTAGGATTTATCTCTCACAAAAAGCCAAAAACAAGTTTGTTTGAGTAATTAGTTTAAATTTTCTAAGTTAGTTAGTAGTTTTAATTTTAATTTATTAGTTTGTCGGACTACATCAGGAAAATCAGAAAGGAATCAACTCACTAAAAGGGTCATGTCTGAGATGACCACATGTGCTTTTAAAAATTTAAAACAGTCACGTCTGAGGTGACAAAGTGTTTAAAAGGGTCACGTCTGAGGTGACTAAATTGGTTAAAAGGATCACGTCTGAGGTGATCAAAATGTTTTCAAGATAAAATGATCATGTCTGAGATGATCAAAAGCTCATAATGTTAATTTCAAGAGTTAAAAGGGTTTTAAATGTAAATTGGTAAAAATGGCAGAAAATTAACTAAGTGTGACCCATTCGCACGATTGGACCATGCTAATGGACCAACCATGCGAATGGTTTCACTCGCACGAATGGACATAAGATGAGCCATTCACACGAATGGCTTATCAGAATGGCCCATTCGACCGATTGGAAGGGGGCAATGAGTCAGTCGACCGACTGAGACTCATTGGTCAACTGAACATGCGAATAAAAGGCACGACTGAGGCAGTCGACCGACTGAACCTCAGTCGGTCAACAGCATGCGACTGACTGGGCCAATCGCACGATTGAGCCTTAGTCGCCCGAATGAACTGAGCGACTGAGGCCAGTCGGCCGATTGAACTCAGCTTCAGTATTTAAAGGGCACAGTCGATCGCATTTCATTCATCACAACCCAATCGCTCTCAAATCGCACACCCTACCGTTACGCTGCCAAAATTTCATAGACTTTGATTTCTTCTTGATATTGATTCACTGACTCTCGGTATTGATTATACAGGTAGTTTGAAGACTCATCGTACCAAACATGAAAGATTCAAACCCTAATTTTGATTACTTGACTGTGAAACAAGAACCGAGACAAGAAAGACCTAATAACCTATCAAAACTAAGCAAAACGTTAAAATTAAGTCTAATAGGTTATTAGTAACAAGAATGCGAGTCTATTGAACCGGTTATCTGTGTTAAAACACCTGTTTTGTTGAAGATTCGAACGATTGGCGACTGAACTACAGGACAGGCGACTGGTCGCTCGGATGAACTCCAATCGCACGATTGAAACTTGCGATTGGACAAATCGCCCGAATGAACCATGCGATTGAGCTCAGTCGGCCGACTGAACCATTCGCAGACTCAGTCAGCAGACTGAACCCAATCGCATGTCACATTGACCAGAATGAGCTCAGTCGCATGAAAGAACAGACGACTGACTTCAGTCGCATGATTCATTCGCACGAATGAATCAGAATGAGTTTCAACATTACACTTAGAACAGAATTTTCATGTCTTATGTACTAATGGTTCTATGTCATGTGTGTTTCAGGAAAATGGCTGAGAGATGGTCCATAAATCCAAAGCACAACATCTGTGCTCATTTGGATCACACTACCAGGAACGGCCGAGTTTACCGACATTATAGCCTTTCTTAGACGGTCCAGGATTCATAAGGCTATCTCCACTCCTTGCACGCCATACAGATCACTGCATCAGGCATTCTGGGAGAATGCCTCTGTGGACCGCTCCCGTGAGCCCTACTGCATTAGGAGCTCTATACTGGGCCATGATATTGAGATCACTGCTGCCGACATCCAGAGGGTCCTAGAGTTTGGGGATGATACTGATCATCCTACTAGATTACATCCACTGACAGTGCGAGGATGCTTTCTGAGGATAAAGTACGCTGGGGACATCAACTCAGGTGTGCTCAACAAGAGCAACCTGAGCCCCCAGTACAAGTACTTAGCACACGTGATCCTCAAGTGTGTTGCATCGAGGAGGGGTGGGTTCGACGACCTCTCAGACCAGATCCAAAATGCCTACGTGGCACTGGTGCTGAACCACCCCTTCAGTTTTCTAGCATGATATTCTCCTACTTGGTGGAGAACTTGGAGGCCAAGGGAAAGGAGGGGTTTTGTATGTACCCCAGGTTCTTACAGCTCGTCTTCAACGAGAAGCTGCCACATCTGCCCAAAGAGAGTCATGATGCAGTGGCTCTAGAGATCATGGATGATACGACTCTGGGTCGGATGAGGGTTTATAGGGGGAAGCAGGTGAAGCCCCAAGTGAAGAGATTGATTGGCCACCTGGCCAACGAGAGGTATGTGGCGCCAGGCAGACGCAAATGGCGTCATGAGGACAGTGACTCTGATGATGAGAGGCTGCTCCTCCCAGAGATGGATTCTGATGATGATGATAGCGGAGACGCCGGGGATGATATGCCTGCTCCACCTAGAGGCACTGATCCAGATGTTATTCCCCCGGGGTCTGCCCCTGCCGGAGAGGTTGCTGAGACGGCCGGTTTTCATCAGGAGTTTGTTGTTGGTGATCAGGAGGAGGAGGAGTCTGATGAGGAGCCCCTCACGAGGACTGTGGGAAGCAAGGTTGTTCCCACAGAACACGGGCTAAGGGTGGTTGGTGAACACCCTCGAGACTCCAGAGAGACAGAGACTGACCCGAGCTATGCTCCGGGTTCAGCGGCAGAGCTGCAGGGGGAGCATCCACTTCCACTGGGACTAGGAGGAAGAGGATGGCTCAGCCCCATGGACTGAAGAAGAAGAAGCGTCGACTGACCTTCGTTACCACTGTAGCCTCTACTTCCACCACCACAGCCACCACTACCACCTCCACTGACATACCACCCATCACCACAGCCACCACATCCACCACTGCTACCACAACCACCACCTCACCTACCACCACTGTACCTTTCCCATCCACCACCATACCATTTACACCTACATCACCTTCACCATTTTACCGACCCATATTCACCACTGCCACTACCACCACCACCTCACATCATGCAGGACCATCAGCCCAGTCCTCACACTTGTATGGATCTCCTCTACCTCCAATCGGGGTAGAGGAACAGCTGTCGGCGCTAAACCGTATGGTGATGCGCTTGCTAGCTGCAGACGAGGAGAAAGCTGCACAGATTCGCCAGCTGACCGACCTGACTGCTGCCCAGTCTCAGCAGATGGCAGAGCAGGCTCGGGTGATAGAGCAGCAGACCCAGCTGATGGATGCACAGAGAGTCGAGATGTCCCAACTCCAGGACCAGCAGGCCCATCAGCCAAACGTATAGAGGAGTTGGAGACTACCAACAAGACCATCATGCTGCGGTTAAAGGGATCAAAGGATGAGCCCTTAAAGATAAAGGAGGGTGATGGAGATGATGGAGATGATGGAGATGGTGATGACGAGGATGAAGATGATGATGAGGATGAGGAGGATGATGAGGATGAGGAAGAGACAGATGAAGAAAGGACAGAGGGAAAAGATGATGATGACGAAGCAGAAGGAGGGGATGCGGCTGCATCGGCCTCTGCTTCAGTCAAGAACGAAGATCGAAGAATCGACAGGACCAGTCATCTACCACCTCTGCTCCTCCGAGCGATGAGACCATGATTCAAGACAAAAGTACAGATTAGATGTTTTATGTATTTATTTATTTTGTGTTTGAATCATGTACTGAAAACAAATGTTTTGAATGTTTATATATTAAGTTAATGTAATTCTGTTTGATTACTTACTAATGATTTATGTGTTGAATGTTTAAATCAAACAGATCCAAATTTTCAAAGAGATGAGTTTGATATTGCTCCCCTTCAACAGGTCAAGACTCAACTAACCATGATTCTTGATCTGCAAGGGATTGTAAGAAGGTCTGTGAGTTATACCCCTGAAGAAGGGGAAATAATTCATGACCTATCTAACGAGCAACTGGCAGAGATGTTCAGACTCAATCCGGATGAAATCGTCAAAGATGCTCCAACAGTTGATTCGACTAGTGATGAAGAGCTAAATGATGTTGATGAAGTCGAGGTCGAAGATATCACTGCAGAAGAGTATCCTCAGTATGCTGACAACGAGGGTAATGTGGTCCCCAATCTGGGTGAGTCCCTAGTCAGTGATACGTTTGAGGTACTGAACAAGATGGAGCAGGAAACTGAAAAGGCAGAAGGAACAGCCCAAGCCTCAAATGATGACGTGACATTCGAAAGGCTGAGTGGGCTGCCTGTTTTGAAGAAGTGAGAGCCCAACGTGCTGCACCAAAGAAAGATGCCTACACCAAGCTCTACAGAGTCAAGAAACACCACAAGGTGTCAGGCAGGATTATAGCATGGGCTTATTTTGATGATCTTAACGCGTATGCAGTTAAGAGGGAACAGGGCATAGAGTACTTCAGATTTCCACATGATCTGAAGACTCTACCTGGTTTTGAGCTCAACCAGCTGGCTAAGCTAAAGCTTTTGTATGCTGACCCAAGGAAAATGTCAGGCTGGTTCGAGGCTGCCCTTAAGAAGGAGTACCACACCAGATGGGTTAACTTCAGACCCCAACAGCCTACTAGGTACATAAGAAGGTCTGAGGTTGATGCCATTACTGGCAAGCCCAAGATTGTGTTGAAGTGGAGTCCTCCGCGCACTATGTCGAGAATCCCTCTCAGGGAAATGCCACAGGACTTCACTCCACACTTCAAATGGTGGTACTATGATTGGAGAACAGCTGAAGCTGTCATAGTTCTAAATAGAGAGGGCCAAATGGATACAATCAGGGTATTCGACCCGATGTGGCTAACTAACTTGTCTGCTAATGATGTCTATACATTATACAAGTGGCCACTGTTCTATGACACACAAGATATTGTACAAGCCCTCCAGTTCCAAAACGTTATACGACTCTGCTTGCGTTTGAGATTCACGCAGGAGTCACCAAAGAGGAGAAGTACAAGAAGTATAAGGAGGTTATGCAGAAGACAAGAGATTAGATAGATCTAGGTCCAAGGGGGAGTTTGTTGATGCATGTATGTCCCTAGATCATGATTTGTAATGTAATAGATCTTGTCTGTCTGATTATGATGTAATTGTATTGATTAATGAAATGACATGGATTGTTTGTTATTGGTAATGTTTAATATTTCATTAATGAGTCGTGATTGAATTGATTGGGTTTATGATTGTTTGAATGGTTACACATAATGTTATATTAATTAAAACTTCAAACTTAACTTAATGAAGTTCTCATGCGAATGGCCCATGCGAATGGACCACACGCATGAATAACTTCATACGATTGACTCAATCGCACGACTGAACCAGGAGACTGGATCAGTCGTATGATTGACACATAAGATTGGCTCAGTCGCACGACTGAACACTCAGTCGTGCGGATGAATCAACCGCATGGTTCAATCGCACGACTGAACCATACTTATGGCCCAGTCGCACGATTGAACAATACTAACCTATAAATAGACCCAATTCGTGGAAAAACGTAAGCATTCATACCATTACGATTCCAGACGTACCCTAGCCGTCCAGAAGCCTCCCAAATCGTTCTCCAAGTTCACAGAACACATTAGATCGATTCCTAATCGACTTCTAACGTTAGATTCAATTCTTGATTGATTCTTCGTGTGTTCTCACTGATTGGATCGCCAATCAAATAGGATTCCGCACTATTTGAGTTGGTTTAACACGCTAATCACTAGGTATTTCGTTCAAATACCAGGTCCTAACACATGAGCTTTTTAAACAACTTTATTTATAAACCTGGATTTGCTATTATATTGAATTGTTTTTTTATTAGCAATCATTTAACACATATATTTTAAAACTTGAACCAATAAACTTTTATAGATTATATTTGTAAATATATTTTGGTGGCTGCAAAGCGAAGCGCAAAATCAGAATCCAAAGTCGAAAAAAAAGGGACTAAATTCATTTGCCACATCCATAACCGGAAGAATATTAAAAATCTATTGCCAACACAACGCCGTAGTTATTAACTATTCTTCAATTTATAATATTTTTTCAATGGAAAAAACAATCAAAGTGAGGTGTAAAGTCTAAACGTCCTTATTTGATGGAGAATTTAGGAGTTGTCATTGAAAGGAACGAGAAACTATACACAACACTTTGAGCATTCTTGATATGGATTTGACTATTTGAGGTGATCAAAGTTATTACTTTTCTTGGATTAATAATAGGAGAAAAAATCAAGCGTTAAAATGAATAGTACCTACAAATTTAATTGTTTTCTTACTGGTATTCTGGTGCTCTAACTCCTTACATAGCTATTGTAATGAAGTTCTCTTGTTGTTGCCTGTAAAAAAAAAATTATTAACTATTCTATTAGACCTCAAACCCTTGAAGCATTGATCGAACGCATTTGTTAATTCAATGATTTAGTAAATTATATACAAAACAGACCATAGACTTATTGATACCTGATGGACACGAGTAATAGCAATGTCAAAGATGGAGTTGTTGAACTGATTAAGTGAGAGTTGTTTTGGTATTGAGATGAGCGGAGAACCTACACAAGCAAAGATGTATAAGGTGTAGGGGCACCTAGATGTCTATATCGGAGTCTTTGGAATACAGTGAAATTTCGCACACATATGGAAGTATATTTTGAATATAAATCAGAACAAACATAGATTAATTATTTTATTAATTTACCAAGTTATTTGCTGAATCAGTTGGATCATACGTGACCGAACTGATTAAAGAAAGGTAGAAGGAGAGAGTCTTATTATTATCGGACGGATAAACACACGTAATATAAAACTAACCTGTTAATCGGTGTTCTTGGTTGATAAAATGTTGGGAAGTTCCTATCATACAGTACCCTTGAGGCGCTGACCGCACCTACACCATCCTGCCTGAATTAGGTGTATAACGTCACTATCTATCTTTCTCATCACTCTGTACATAGGATCCTAAATACTTAAATTTAGTTGACTGCCGGAACATTTGGCCTTCAATGTGATCTAGGTGTCGTCATCATCCTGCTCGTCATTCCTAAATACACCATCCTGCTTCACTGGAATCGCAAAATAGAGGGACTCAAAATTGGAACGACTGATCTTTAAGCCTTTGTTCCCTAAAGTTGCTCGTCATTCCTTTAATCGCACATTAGGTTAATTTTACTTTCATCAACAAGACCATATCATCTGCAAAAAAATATGCACCAACCGTCCCATGCATCGATTAACAACTCATCCAGGACTACCGCAAATAGGAATGGACTCATGAGAACCCTTGGTGAAGGCCAACTTTGATAGAAAATGACTCAGTATCTCCTACTGGTGCGTAAATTGTAGTCTTCAGGGCATGCTATCATACGCCTTCTCTAGATCAATGAAGACCATATGAAAATCCTTTTTCTTTTCTGTATTTTCCATCGACCTTCTGATGATTGTATTGCTTCTATAGTTGACTGTTCTGGCATGAAACTAAACTGATTCACTATCACGTGGATTCCCTTCTAATTCTAGCGTCTATTACCCTCTCCATAGCTTTATAGTATGCCCTAGTAGTTTATCCCTTTGTAGCTCCCACCACAGTGTACGTCTCCTTTATGATTATAGAGAGAATAGTTTACAATAGTTTTAAATCCTTAGTGAGAAAGAATAGTTTAAAAAAGGCTTAATGGATTTAAATACTCCCAATATTGGGAATTGGCCACTGCCACCCCAAGTATCATTTTGGCGAATATAACTCTTAGGTAAACACTTTGTTGTCTGTACCACCCGCCGTTTGTTAGAACCCTAACGACATTAACTATCTGATGACCACAAAACTATCTGATGTAATGTTGAACTTGTACACGTATGCGTGCCACATTATCAGATAGTAATGTCGTTAGGGTTCTAACATACGGTGAGTGATACAACACCGAAATATTTACTTGGGAGTTATATCGCCAAAATGGTACTTTGGGGGTGGCAACGGCCAATTCTTAATAGTTGGGAGTATTTAAATCCATTAAGCCTTTAAAAAACTTATAAGTAGGAATATGATACATATGATCTTTTGAACTTGTTTTTTATTAATATAGTAATTCAGTGACATGCATTTTTACCTTTACGTTATAGCAATGCGTCATACTATTTCCTTTATTACTTTCAGGTTTTATTATTTCTTTTTTTCAAGTAAATATGTTTTTAGATGTTAAAATTTAATGAAATGTTAAATTTATTGATTTGTCTGTTAATACTTTACTTTTAAAACACTGTAAATGCCATTTTGACCCATGAGTTTTTTTAAAAAAAACCTAATTTCTAACATTATATTATTATGTACGTGTCGGTACAAATTCGAATTCTTTATGCTTGGATGTAAAATATTTTTCCGAAACGAGCCGAGTCAAATATAAAACGTGTCAGTATAAATTCGAGTTCTTTTATGTTTGATTAAATTTTGCTCGGAAATGATAAGGATCAAATATAAAATGTTTACGTGTTTATATTAAATATCTTTTAGTTGATCTACTTTTCAACGTAAATTTATCCTGGAAACACGTCGGTTTAAATAGAATACGTTTTCATTCGATGATATTAAATTCAAGTTACTTTACATTTTGACGTAAATTTAGTTCGGAAACGAGGCGGAGCGATTATAGTCTATACTTTATCACGCTTAGATGAGACAATTGCACGTGCTTAATTTTATATATGTTTGAAGTAGTCTATGTCTCAACTTAAATTTGTTGAAAACGAGTGGGATCAAATATGTCTCACTCGACTTAATCTACATTCTGCATTAAACTTATTCGAAAACATATTAGATCGATTGTAATTATACTTTACCACGTCATGTATGTCGCCGCCACAACATGCAAAGGGTTAAAAAAAACTACTGTGTTTGTAGAAAACTTAGGGGAGTATAACAAATAAAATAATATAAAAAGTATAAAAGGGTATATATAGCAACAGCTAAAAAAAATGAAAAACATTTTAGAATGAAGACAAAACGTTCCAAAACCTCAAACCAAATAATTTTGAACACCCTGGCCGACATGCAGAACCTAACTAACTACCTCAGTTACCATTTCAAAACTTCAATTGACATTTTGGTCTACAATTTCCATCCAAAATAGGGATTGACAAAAAACCCAAGCCCGATGGGTATACCAAAAACTCGTAATATAGGGACAGGTATAGACAGGTATTGGGCCGGGTATGGGATTAGTATTTTTTTAGGTATGGGATGGGTATGGAATTAGATAAAAACCCGTCCTGATTACCCGAAACTACATACCTGTTTAACCGAACATAGACCCAAAGTTATCTATTTTTTGATATGAAAACATAATGTATTGACTTTTTAGATGGTAAATATGTATTTGGATATGAAATTTTAGAAGCTACTAAAGATACTTGTATTTTTGGACGTGAAATTTTTAGATGCTTAATGTAAGGATTCCTATAAGTCTGATGCAACCAAAACATCCAAAGTCACTCTGCAAGCAATGCACTAAAGAACTGAAGTAGAATTGCTTCGGAAGTTTTACACTGTAAGGATTCCTTTAAGTCTGATGCAAACCAAAAACATCCAATGTCTCTCCGCAAGTAATGCACTAAGTACTGAAGAAGAATTGCTTCGGAAGTTTTACACCAAACACTAGAAATATTCTAAGTGTAATCTTTCGAAGCCAAACCAATATCTTCCGAAGCCAATATGAAGTCTTCCGAAGCCTCAGAGACAAAGTCTTCCGAAGCTTCATCATATGAAGACAGATTCTTCGGAAGACTTTTAGTAACATGCTTATCTGCTGTACTGATCCATAAAGCTGGACACCTTTCCGCCGCATCTCTGTAAAGTCACCAACTTACATGAGTGGTGAAAAGGTCCATGCTTTTGGTAACTGTACATTGAGGTCTTGAGTCTGTAACTTCTACTTATGTACTTTATCTTTTTGTAATAGATAAGGATGTGAGCTATGCCATGTCATAGTCACAAGGTCAAAAGACAGATATGCCTTTTGATGCTACAGTTGATTTTGTTTGTGTCTAGTCAATTGTATCCAGCTGGCTTTCAAAGTATAGTCGGATGTAGGTTGTAGTATAAGTATTCCAAGTTCTAGTATCCTCTTTATGCTTTGTAACACTTGTAATAGAAACTTGAGAAAGCAATATACTGCCTCCTTGAAACCCAATTCTCTTGTTCTGTCTCTTTATCATTACTTGTGTTCTTTGTATCATTATCTTGGTTAATCCAGTTTACTGTTTGATCAAGTTTAGTTAATCTCCTCTTTGTGTTGTTGTGTTGTAATTGTTAAGCCCTTAACCGGTCCTGCAATTGGTATCAGAGCATTTCAGGCTCTTGATATAAGATCTACCGTTTTAAGATCCCTCACACACACAAAACTAAACTTTCAAAATGGCATCCATTTCAAAGATTGATATGGAGACTGTGAACCATGAACAAGTCCCCACTGATCACTCTCGATGACTTTGATACCTGGTGTATGAGAATGGAAGGTTTCATCAGGTCTCTAGACTCAAGAATGTGAGAATCTGTTGAAAATGGACCTTTCATACCTAGCACTCCTTCTGCTACTGGTGCTGGTATGATCCCCAAAGATGTGGCCAACTACTCTGATGAAGATAGGAAGAGAGTAGAGATTGATAGAAAGGCCATGACTGCTCTTCAAAATACCCTTCCAAACTCTGTGTACAGAGGTTTCAAGAAGTGCAAAATAGCTAAACAGTTGTGGGATGCACTAAAAACTGATGTATGAAGGCTCCTCTGAAGCCAAGGAGAACAACAAGGATCTCCTGAAGCAGCAGTTTGAAAACTTCACCTTCAAAACAGGTGAAACCATGACTCAACAATACTTAGGTATGTTGAGATAGTGGATACCCTTGGGATGGAGGATTTCCTCTTGAAAACAGAGACATTGTAAGGAAGTTCATGTCCTCACTTCCTAGGCAATGGACACACTACTGTGTGGTGATCAAGAGGACTGAAAATCTCAAAACTCTTACTCTGACAGAGTTATATGGGATTATCAGTGGCTACCAGATGGAGATGAACATGCAAGGTTCATCTAGCAACTCCAACAATCAATTGGGTTCAGCCCTGCATGTGGTTGAAAGGTATAGCATAGAACCCCAACATCATCTCATATGCTACCCTGACAACTCACCAAAGGGTCCTTTCATCACCTTCCCAGAGACACCTAGGGAGAACTACACTCAAGGAAGCCCATTCCAAGAGACAAGCTCTTCTCAAGATTTTGTGTCTTCTAATGAAAGTTGTGGTAACTCACTTTTCACTCTTGAGACCTGGATGTATCCATCCAGATGACCTGGAATATATGGAAATAGTTTAGCAGATGGCTCTTCTCACTCATAGAGCCAGAAGTTCTACAAGAGAACTGGAAGGAGGTTTCCAAGCAATGCAACCAGTGGAAAGTTTGGCTTGGATAAAAGCAAAGTCAAGTGTTTACAACTGTAACTTTGATGAGCCACTTTTCTAGAGAGTGTAAGGCACCTAAAACAAATGGTGGCCAAACACAAAACTAGACCAAACTACACTGAAAAAAGCCCCTCAGAATGAGAAGCCAAAGCAACAAGCTGTTGTTGCTATTGAAGAAGGAGGCTTTGACTGGAGCTTTCAGGTGGAAGATGCTTCTCCAAACCAAGCACTAATGGCAGATCATGATGAAGCCAAGGTATTGGAACATCTCTGTACTCCTAAATGCATTGCTAAAGTTAACAGATATAGGTCCTATAATTGGAAAGTTGAGATCTGATCTTGAGTCCTTAAACATTTTAAAATCTGATTTTTAGAAAGTCTGAAAATGATTATAAGCTAAAGATAGAGGACTTAGAGAAAACCATTTCAGTACTAAACATGAACATACAGATTTTAGGACTCAAATCCAAGATCTCATAACCAAGCTGACTGAGTGCCAAGCTGAGCTTGTGATCAGCAAAGCCAGGGCAGAAAGAGTGTTCTTGAAGAGAGACCTTCAAGAACATGATATCCTCATCCCTGTACAACAAAGTGTGTTATCAAAATAGACAGGGACTGGGATCAAATGAGATAGCTCCTCCACACACGATCTTGTCTGTAAGAATCTCCTAGGTGTGGAACTTGTGAAGATGAGCTTCCTCTCATAGATCCCTATAAGTGAAGAAGGAGAAGAAGG